>PVJI01008571.1:0-70367 GCA_004026765.1 Micronycteris hirsuta
GGGGGGTGGCCCTTGTGGAGGCGGAGCTCACCCGGAGCAGTGATCGTGGCCCACCAAGCTCCTTCACTGGAACCACACTGGGCTTCTCAGCCGCAGACCGCTGGAGTCTGAGCTGTGCCTGTGAGCATCCGCGCTGTATCGCGGTTTTCTCTGTGCGTCTGTTAGCAAGCTGTGCCCTGAAGTAGCAGAAAAAGCTAAGAAAGCTCAGAGGCTGTTACACTTCACGTAAAACGGGACATGATTCAGTGTATTTGGTATCATTAGGTTAATTTTGGGGCCTGGAAAAGCCAAATATTTTTCCCCCACACAAATTAATGGTAGTTCCTTCTTCACTGTACCCCATTTTGGCTTAGGAGAGGTTTCGTAGTAATCTCTGCTTTCACATAGTGAGGGAGCCTGTACGGCATGGGCTCTGTGAGCTGCAGGGAGGGGGCACCAGCGAAGCTCTGAATCTGGGGAAAGATGAAGGGCTGAGGGTGGTGGAGGTAGTTGGCTGGAGAGTTCTGAGTAGAATTGATCAATGAGAACTTCATTCAATCAGAAAATATTGAGCACCTGCTGTGTGTCAGTCACATTCTAGAATCTGAATGATGATGTTAACAAGATTTCGCAAAACAGAATATGGTAAAACAGAAGGAACTCTGAGTAAGGAAACTGGGTTTCAGTTCTGTGAGCGCCTTGGGTAATTTCTTGCCTTCTCTGGGCTCTAGTTTCTATGTACGTACAATGAGGGGGATGAGACTGGACCACAGGACCTCCAAAGTCCCATCCATCTGTCATTAAGGTACCATGACACAAGTGAAAAATGAAAATGTGCATTGGTGATTTCAATGTGGGAGGAGTTCTGTATCTTAAAGTTCAATATGGCAGTAGGCTGAGGAACCGGCTTCTGTGCAGAATAATGGATAGAGAGTGTTCATACTTCCTCTTGAAGGGTGTGTGGCAAATGGGGTGGAGGGCGACTGGAAGAGGTCTAAGAAAGTTACAGATAAGGACTAGATCTGCTTCTCTGATGTCTCTGTACTACCATTGGGATGGGCTGCAGTCAAAATGAGCACAAGGGCTGAAGCCAGGCTTGATGTTGGCTGCGTGGGGTAGCAGAACAAGAAACGCTTGGGATACACGTAGTTCTTCATTTATTATTTCCATCTCACTCAGTTCTTAGCGCCCCGAAGTCTCCCTCTGACATTTTCTATCTGTGTGATGTTGGGCATTTTCTAACAATTTCAGATGGAGGGTGATGCATGGATTTGTGAGGCGAGACACACAAGACCCTTCAAGTAACGTTTGATACTGAGTACATTCTGCAAGGTCAGCTTCTTTCCTTGCTAGTGTAAAAGCCCCGTGATCGGGGACCTTCTATTGCAGGGCCAAACTGTGAACAGAGATTCCTTCAGGGTTACTCTCTCACAGAGATAATGAGGATTTTTTTGTTCCTCTCCTTAGACTAAAATACGTGTTTTCTCTTACCAGAATTTCCAAGTACTCCCTCCACCCAAGTACTCCTTTTGTCAGCGCAGCGTCCACCTGCTGCTGGAGTTTTCCTTCTAAAGCACCGTTCTGAGTGTATCAACCCCCTGCTCGAAACCTGACGACAGCTGCCCACTGCTCACAGGGTAACGTCCCACCCCTTAAGCTTGCCCTCTGAGTTCACGGTGGTCCAGATCTGGCACCCTTTCTAGCCTCATCTCCCATCAGGTCACTCCATGTACATTCCCCTCTGTGCCGGGGTTCCCACACCTGCATGTGCTTCAGAATCGCCCGGAAGGCTCATTAAAGCACCTGTGTCTGGGCCTGCAGCCCAGCGCCTCTGATTCAGGGAGGCTGAGAGGGGCTGTTGAGATTCTGCATTTCTAACAAGTTTCCAGGTGATGCCGATACTGTCCGGGGACCACACATCCAGGGCCATTGCTCCAACCACACAAGTGCTGGTTCTCTTGAGATATAGCTGGTATATATTTTTACACTTGGCATTTTTTCATGTTTTTCATATGGCTCCTGCTCCTGGTACAGTCTCACTCATTCTCAAGCTAATTTTACTTTCTAAGGAAGCTTGTCTCTCCTGTGTATTTCCGCAACATGTTGCTGGTCTTCCAATGCAGTACTTTTTCTATTTTACTCTATACTAGAGCTAATTGAGTGTTTGCCTTTCCTTCATTCAAGTGTCAGTCCCTTGAGGGAAGGGACCATATTTCATTAACCTTTGAATAATCAAAAGGCTTAAATATCATCGTGGTGCCTAGAGGCATCCCCAGTAATTACACATCCCGTTCTCCTTTCTTTGCTCATTCTAGCCTTCTCTGCCACAGGATTCTCAAAGTTGTCAGCCACTCTTTTTCTGAGGATGAAGGATTCATACCATTTAACTGTCTGAACTGATGGATTTCATCAGCAATGTTACAAAGAAATTCACCAAGGTGAGAAAGCAACCAGCCTAAAGTGTGCCACCTGCGTCATGAAGTTGTTAAACTCCTTTGTAGTAAGTCAAGCTGTCATCGGGAACACTGGACTCACCTCCGATCAAATGAAGTATTTGAATTATTTTTAAAATGTAAAGTGCCAGAAGCGATTTTTTTTCTCTGTGGATCACTCTTTCCTATACTGAATGTGCAGGAAAGAAGCAGGGGAATTAATAATGAAGCCAGAGTAAGTGCACAGTCTGGAGAAGGTTTTGTTCAAAGTAAATTTCAGGGAATGCAAAATAATCAATCTCCTTAAAAGACCCTGTCAGTTTCCAAAGTGCACAGAGCGAACCCAGTTCTCCCACGTGACTCCCCGCTGGCTGGGAGGGAGGGAGGAGCTTCTTAGCCTCCCCCAGCCCCAGCTCTTCTTCCTCTAAGTTTCTCCTCAGCGCCAGGTCCCATGCCTGCCTCTCCCAGTGCGTTTCCTACGACATACTTTCTCTGGGTGTTTCCCTCTGACCCTGTGACTTCTTCTGTCACCTGCTTCTAGTCTACATCTTGCTTTTTTTCACATAAATTATAGTTTTATTATTTTTTAAATTACTTTATTGTTCTTCAATTACAGTTGTCTGCCTTTTCTTCCCACCCCTGCTTCCACCCTCCCCCTTGGTTTTGTACATGTGCCCCTTATAGTAGTTCCTGAAAACCCTTCTCCCCACAGTCCCCTCCCCCCTCCCCTCTGGCTATTGTTAGATTGTTCTTAATTTCAATGTCTCTGGTTATATTTTGCTTGCTTTTTTTCTTTTGTTGATTATGTTCCAGTTAAAGGTGAGATCATATGGTATTTGTCCCTCACCACCTGGCTTATTTCACTTAGCATAATGCTCTCCAGTTCCATCCATGCTGTTGCAAAGGGTATAAGCTCCTTCTTTCTCTCTGCTGCGTAGAATTCCATTGTGTAAATGTACCATACTTTCTTGATCCACTCATTTTCTGATGGGCACTTAGGTTGCTTCTAGCACTTGGCTATTATAAATTGTTCTGCTATGAATATTGGGGTACATAGGTTCTTTTGGATTGGTGTTTCAGGGCTCTTAGGGTATAATCCCAGCAGTGGAAGTGCTGGGTCAAAAGGCAGTTCCATTTTTAGTGTTCTGAGGAAATTCCATACTGTTTTCCACAGTTGCTTCACCAGTCTGCATTCCCACCAACAGTGCACTAGGGTTCCCTTTGTTCTGCATCCTCTCCAACACTTATCTGTTGCTTTGTTTATGATGGCCATTCTGACAGGTGTGAGGTGGTATCTCATTGTGGTTTTAATTTGCATCTCTCTGATGGCTAGTGATGCTGAGCATTTTTTCATATGTCTCTGGGCCCTCTGTATGTCCTCCTTGGAGAAGTGTCTGTTCAAATCTTTTGCCCATTTTTAATTGGGTTTTTTGTCTTCCTGGAGTGGAGTTGTATGAGTTCTTTATATATTTTGGAGATCAAACCCTTGTCTGAGTTGTCATTGGCAAATCTGTTTTCCCATACAGTTGGTTCTCTTTTTATTTTAATACTATTTTCTTTAGCCATGCAGAAGCTTTTTATTTTGATGAGGTCCCATTTGTTTATTCTTTCCTTTATGTCCCTTGCTCTAGGGGACATATCAGTGAAGATGTTGCTGCATGGAATGTCTGAGATTTGCCTACCGAGGTTTTCCTCTAGGACTTTTATGATGTCACGACTTATATTTAAGTCTTTTATCCACCTTGAATTTATTTTTTGTGTATGGTGTAAGTTGGTACTCGAGTTTTATTTTTTTGCATGTAGCTGTCCAGATTTCCCAACACCATTTGTTGAAGAAGCTAGTTTTACTCCATCTTATGCTGCTGCTCCCTTTGTCAAAAATTAATTGGCCATAGAGATTTGGGTTTATTTCTGGGCTCTCTATTCTGTTCCATTGGTCTATCTGCCTATTTTTATGGCAGTACCAGGCTGTTTTGATTACAGTGGCCTTGTAATAGAGTTTGATATCAGGAATTGTGATCCCTCCTACTTGCTCTTCTTTCTCAAAATTGCAGCTGATATTTGGGGTTGTTTATGGTTCCATATAAATTTTTGAAGTGTTTGTTCTATATCTGTGAAATATGCCATTGGTACTTTGATACGGATTGCATTGAATCTATAAATTTCTTTGGGTAGTATGGACATTTTGATGATGTTGATTCTTCCAATCCATGAGCATGGTATATGTTTCCATTTGTTTGTGTCTTCCATGATTTCTTTCTTCAGTGTTGTGTAGTTTTCTGAGTAGGTCTTTTAACTCCTTGGTTAGGTTTATTCCTAGGTATTTTTTGTTATTGTTGTTGCTATATCAAATGGGATTTTTCTCCTGATTTCTGCTTCTGATGTTTCATTGTTGGTATACAAAAATGCCTTTGATTTCTGGATATTGACTTTGTACCCTGCTGTTTTGCCAAATTCATTTATTAGGTCAAGTAGTTTTTTGGCAGAGTCTATAGGATTTTCCATGTACACTATCATGTCATCTGCAAATAATGACAGTTTTGTTTCCTCCTTTCCAATTTGGATACCTTCTATTTCCTTTTCTTGTCTGATTGCTGTGGCTAAAACTTCCAATACTATGTTGGATAGAAGTGGTGATAGTGGACAACCTTGTCTTGCTCCTGATCTTAGTGGAAAAGATTTTAGTTTTTGCCCATTGAGTATGATGTTGGCTGTAGGTCTCTCATATATGGCCTTTATTATGTTGAAGAATGCTCCCTCTATTCCCACTTTGCTGAGTGTTTTTTTCATAAATGGGTGCTGTACCTTATCGAATACTTTTTTGGCATCTATTGATATGATCATGTGATTTTTGTCTTTGATTTTGTTTATGTGATGTATTAAGTTTATTGATTTGCAAATATTGTTACCATCCTTGCTTCCCTGGGATGAATCCCACTTGATCATGGTGTATGATCTTTTTAATGTATTGCTGGCTGCAGTTTCCCAATATTTTATTGAGGATTTTAGCATCTATTTTTTGCAATATTGGCCTGAAGTTTTCTTTCTTTGTTGTGTCTTTATCTGGTTTTGGGATTAGGATGATGCTGGCTTCATAAAAAGAGTTTGGGAGTCTTTCATCATTTGGGATTTTTTGGAATAGTCTGTGAAGGATAGAGGTTAGCTCTTCCTTCAATGCTTTGTAGAATTTTCCTGTGAAACCGTCTGGTCCAGGGGTTTTGTGTGTTGGGAGTTTTTTGATTACTGCTTCAATTTTGTCTGCTGTTATTGGTTGGTTCAGGCTTTCTGCTTCTTCTTCATTGAGGTTTAGAAGATTATATTTTTCTAGAAATTTGTCCATTTCACCTAGGTTTTCAAATTTCTTGGCATACAGTTCTTCATAGTAGTTTCTTACAATCCTTTGTATTTCTGTGGCATCAGTTGTAATCTTTCCTCTTTCATTTCTGATTGTGTTTATTTGGGTCCTCTCTCTTTTTTTCCTGATGAGCCTGCTTAAAAGCTTGTTGATTTTGTTTATCTTTTCAAAGAACCAGCTCCTGGATTCATTGATCATTAGAATTGTGCTTTTAGTCTCTATGTCATTTAATTCTGCTCTGATCTTGGTTATTTCCTTCCTTCTACTTGCTCTGGTCTGTCTTTGTTGTTGTTCCTCGAGTTCTTGTAGGCGTAGGGTTAGGTTGTTTGTTTGAAATGTTTCTATCTTTTTTAGGTAGGCCTGTATTGCTATGAACTTCTCTCTCAGGGATATCTTCACTGTGTCCCATAAGTTTTGGGTTGTTGTGAGTTCATTTTCATTTGTTTTAAGAAACTTTTTGATTTCTTCCCTAATCTCATTCTTGACCCATTCGTTGTTTAATAGCATACTACAATCTCCATGATTTTGAGTGTTGGTTTTTTTTCTTGGGTTGGTTTCCAATTTCAGTCCCTGTGGTCAGAGAAAATACTTGATATGATTTTAATTTTCTTGAGTTTGTTGAGGCTTGTTTTGTGTCCTATCGTATGGTCTATCTTTGAAAATATTCCATGTACATTTGAAAAGAATGTGTATTTAGCTTCTTTGGGGTGAAAGGCTCTATATATAGATCAGTGAAGTCCATTTAATCTAGGGCATTGTTGAGTGCCACAATATCTTTGTTGATATTTTGTATGGAAGATCTGTCCATTTTTGAAAGTGGGGTGTTATAATCCTCTGCTCTAATTGTGTTGCTGTCAATCTCTTAGCTGTGTCACAGGGTCTCAGATTCAATATGCCCCTAAATTAAATCATCATTTTCCCCGTCCTCTTGCCACTTGCAGGGCATTGATTACAAAGACTGCAGAACTGGAATAACCAACATGGAAAACTGTTTACTCATATATATGAAAACTGGACAAATGCATAGCACATATCCCCAACATTCCATTCATAGGTAGATTGCTAACAGAAAATGCTTGCATATATTCACTAAAAGATACATACAAGAATATTTACAACAGCTCTACTTACAATATCCCAAACTAGAAACTGTCCAAGTGGTTTGGATAGTTTCTGCTAGTAGAAACTGTCCATTGACTGTAGAATGGACATGTAAATAAGGCTCATTCATTTGATGAAATACTACGCACTAAAAACAATAAACAGGTTGTGGAACATGCGAGCGATGATGAGTCACACCAGCATTATGGTGAATGGAAGAAGCCAGAGACAGAAGAATACCCTGCGAATGCTTTCATTGAATAAAAGCTCAGAAGCAAAGTACATTTATGTTGTGGGCAGTCAGGAGCGTGGATCCCCCCGGGGGAATGAGATGGTAAGGGACAGGAAGGGCTCAGGGTCACCGGGGAGGTTCTTCTCTGTGGTCTGGATCCTGGTTTCACGGTGGTGTCCAGTTTGTGAAAATTCCTTGAGCTGTATCCTGAAGAGCCAACAGTTTCTCTTAGCACTGCTTTTCAATGTATCTCATACTTCAATAAAATTTATTAAAAAAAGAAAAAGGAAGAATAAAAGAACAAGGGCCACTGATCTGAATTTCTTTTCAGCTGAGAGTTTGAGCCTCAGTTACGGTTTCTGTCATTTTTTTACCTTGGGACTATGTGTCTTATTTCTCCCTTGTTGGCCAAAAATAGAAGAAACAACCAATAGAATGAGAAGATATACTATAAGATGCAGATTCTGTGCAAGGTCTAATCAAAGTGATGTTTCTAAACAACCAGTTGGGCGTTCTGGTCTCCACGGTCACTGCTCCTCAGTCTCCAAAGCAGGTCCCTAGGGCACTGGCCTCAGTCTCGTTCTCAGCCCTCCAGGCGTTTGCGGGTGGAAGCCCTGTTGCCTGAGTAGCCTGTGGACCTAGACTCCCCCTCCAAGAGACTGCAGAGGATGTTTTGTGTGTGTATGTGCACGTGTGTATGAATCAACTTTACAGTTTCTAGGTAAATGGAATTTTCAAAGCTGTCATTGCTACAGACCTGGATTGTATCAAAAAGTGAGACAGAGTCATTATTCATGGAGTTGCAGCCCTGATGTTTTAGTTAACAGAGAAGCCCTGAAATCTCAGCTGCTGAACAGGTAAGACCTAAACTCTCCATATTTCAACTGGGTAGAAGTATACTTCTAGCCGCTGTAAAGTCTAACAATAACAGGGAGGTGGGCTGGGGGAGAGAGAGCTCTGGTCTTTGTGGTTATCCAGGCTTATTGAGGCGCTGGTGTCTTCAACATGTGGCTTCCAAGGTCACCTTGGACACTGACATGCAACTGTCAGATGCAGAAAACGAGAGGGGAGGGTTGTGTAGTTTTCTGGGTTGATCCTGGCAGTGAGAGCTTTCACTTCTTTCCACTTTTCTTTGGCCAGACCTGGTCATATGACCACACCAAACGTCAAGGGGGGAGGGGGAGGGATCACAAAGTGTGGTCCAGCTGTGAGCATGGAGGAAGGAAAACTAATTTGATGAATACCCAGCCTGACTCTGCCATGTGTGGATTTAGCGGCAAGCAGGGAAAACTTCAATGAAGGTGAAAGGTGAGTGGAAAAGCAAAGGTGACCCTTTGTTGGCTGGAGTAGGTCACAGGGGAGGTACCAGGAAGGAAGATTTTCTGCCTGGAGGGCTGAAGGGAGATAGAAGCTTTCTTGTAACTCAGAACTGATGTTTTTAAATTAAAAAATATATATATTAGTGTCACAGACCAAAATCGGAGCACTGGGTAAGGGGCTAGCACGTTTACACCCAGAGGAGTGAACAGGAAAGGAAGTCCCACTTTTTAAATCGTTCTCCCGCTCCACACTTTTCCTTGTCCTCTCTTCTCCCTCATTTGCAGAGTCACCTGAGCTTGACACTGCGAGCAGTTTTTCCATCTATACTTATCCGAATTTTTATCAGGTTTTGTCAGGTTAATGTCTTAAATTTTATTCGCTTCATTGTACCATTTCATTTTTGCTAACACTGTCCAATTGCTGGATCTCTTTAGCTCTCCAGTGAGTCATTGCCACAGATCTCTAATAGATCTTCTCACTTACAATCCCTCTACTTTGCTTGAGGCTCCACGCATTGTCAGAATACTCTTTGAGTGTCATTATTCAAGCGTTTCAATGACTCTCTGCTGCCTGCCAAATTAAAATGTAAGCGTCCTAGTTTAACATTCACAGCATTTCTCAATCTAGTCCCCAAATGACCTATCCGCCCTTATTCTCTGGCAATTTAAAATCCCTAGAAACGCTGTATTCCAAAACAATCGAGCTGCTTGTTATTCTCTGGACACTCCTCGAGTCCATTCCGGGGCTTTCCAGCAGGCCCTTTTGGGCTTCAGGTGGTGAGCTCCTCATCAATAATAATACCTGATTCATATAACACCTCTTCCCAGAGACTCCCAGAACTCCACCAGGAAAAGTTAATTTCAAATATTAATATTTATCTCTGTTCTAGCACTTAACACTTTACCCTGCGTTTTCTTGTTATCCACCTCCCTGGCTAGACTATCCTGGGATGCTCTGTAGTATAGTAGAGAATCAAGAAGTTAGGAGGCAAATTAGACCTGGACTTGAGTTCCACCTCTCCACATTACTGCTTGTGTTGCCTCAATTGTCTAAGCTCTCTGAACTGCAGGCTCCTCTTCTGAAAGATGGGGAGAGGAATATTTACCATGTGAGGTTGTCGTGGCAACTATAAATGTGCACATGTCTAATATGGGACCTGGCACCCCGGGCCCAATATATTCCTTCTTCTCTTCCTCCTCTTTCTCCTGTGCTTCTTCCTTTCTTTGCTCCCCCTCCTCCTCCTTGTATTTTGTCTTATATATAATAAAAGACATCTTAAATATTCAGTAAAGATTTGTTTACTGAATGAACTAGAAAGCTCAGCAGCCTGGGAACTATTAATTTTGTTCTATAATTCATATTTGAATTAAGTTTTGCATGTGATATGAGATCTAGATCAGAGGTAACTTTTCTTTTGTAGATGCAAAGCCAGGGTTTCCTGCATCATTTATTGAAAAGTCCAACCTTTCTGCACCCGGTTGACTTTGTCAACATCAATGATCTATATAGGCGTGGGTTAGTTTCTGGACTCTGTTCTGTTCCACTGATCTATTAGTCAGTCCTGACGCCAAAAGCAGCCTTGTCTTGATCGCTGTAAGAACTCTTCGGAGGTCTGCCTCGTGAACTCCAGCCGCATGGACCTCTTCTGACTCCCAGATCTGTCTTTTCTTCTTAAGGAAACAGTCCGGTGCCTCTAGAGATCACTCTCCTGACAGCAGCCCGGGACTTTGCTCCCGATCTTCAGCTGGACGACTGCAGTGCTCGCCTTGTGTGTTTCCTCTGCCTCGGGGATCACTGTGCTTTATTGCCCGATTTCCAGGGTCTAAAAACTGTTCCATGTAATTTGTCTGTTTCTTAATTGCTTCATATTGGAAGGGAAAGCCTGTCTCATTCCTCTATTTTGGCCAGAAGCACACGTCTGTTTTTACTGGATGCTTTAGATATTATAACAGAGATTTTTATATTATCATGGTTAACCTTCAAATAAAATTATGTTTTTTGTTGAATGTTAAAAAAGTTTACTAGTATATATTTCATTCACTCTTCTACTCTGTGTGTTCAAATTATCTTACAGATTTTCTCTGTAAATGTTATACTACAGGATCTTGTCGCTATTTATATTTTAAACTGTTAATATCCTATTTCAAGATGCTAACAAAAATGACTTATATTTACTTAGATATTTACCCTTTTTGTGCTCTTTATTTTTTCCTAAAAGCATGGAATTTCATTTGTTTTAATTTTCTGTCAATTTGAAGGAAACTTATCTTTTTGTATAAGATTAATTCTTTTTAACTTTGTGTGAATAAAAATACATATTATTTGCTTTATTTTTGAAGAATATTCTCATTGAATATAGAATACTAGATTGACAGTTTTTTTAAGACTTCAAAATTATTGTTTCCCTTTTTTTTGGTCACCACTGTTTCTGACGAGAAGGCAGCTGTTACTCACGTTGTTATTCACTGGTTATTTATTTTGGGTTCATTTGAGGTTTGCTTTTTAAATTGGTTTCACATTTTCTACTTATGCCCAAGTTCAGTTTTCTTCATCTTTATGCTACTTGGGATTGACTTTTTGAATATTTGGGTTGATGTCCTTCATCAATTTTGAAAAGTTCTTACCATGTTGTTTGAAATATTTTTTCTGCACTATTCTTCTGGTATTTAATTACATACATGTTAGAACTTTTCAGAGTGTCTCACAGATTTCAAATGGTCTGGTTTATTTTTTTAGAAAATTCTTGTCTTTGAGTCTCATTTTGGTGACTTTCTATTGCTCTATCTTCAAGTTCACTGGTTCTTTTCTCTGATGTATTCATTTTAACTGTAAAGTCTCACTTTGAGTTCTTCATTTTGGATGCTGTATTTCTCATTTCTAGAGTTTCCGTTTGATTTTAAAAAATGGATTCTATTTTTCTACTGTAAGCACTCGACTCCTGTTTACACCTTTTCCACTAGAGTCTTTGTCATTTCTGCCTTAGCTATTTTCAAGTCCCGGTGTGACATTTCAGTATGTGAGCTCTCTCTGGTTCTGCTTTGACTGTTCCCTTTATTGTCCATGGGCCACATTTTTTTGACTCTTGATGTACCTTATAATTTTTGGTCATATGGCAGGCATTTTATATCAAAAACAGACTGAAGCAAACAATATTTACTTCCAGAAAAAAAAACCATACTTTTCTTTCTGTCAGGCTTTTAGATTGAAGACCTAAGTCACTTGGATCTGTCACTGAGCTGAGCCTGGGCTTTGTAGCAGCTTAACTTTAATGACGTGGACTCACTGCAGGTTTGAGGTGTTTTGAAGGTGGCTGGGGACCTTCTCTTCTGCAAAATTTATGCCTTGGACCAGCCACAGCTCTGGCACTCTTTTGAAGGATTATAACTCAGTTAACAGCCTTCCAAACTGCATGAAAGCTTGATTTTACAGTTTGAGTGTAAGCTTTATGGGTTGCTAGGGGGATCTCTCTGTTTTTCTAGACCACTCCCTGTGTTTCCGTGGCTTGAGAGAACTATTTTCCCCTGCTGGCCTGCCCAAACCTTCTGAAGGCAGCTTTACTCTGTGAAGCCTTGAAGTGCCTTGAGTTTCTCTCAGCTGTCTTGCCTCCCCTCAAGAGTTTGGTGTCCGGGAACCTGTAATGCCTCTGGTGAATTTCTCTGAACTCTCTTGTCCTACTTCTTGCCTCTGGAGGGTGGCTGCTTTGTACCTGGATGGGGCCCTTCCACCTCATGGGTGATGTTGCTCAGAGCTCCTGACCCAACCTGAGGCTTTGGCATACTCTCTCGGAGCACTCCGTGAAGACGTGTGGCAAATATTTGGCAGGTGAATTCAATCTCACTCTGTGCCTGGGGTTTCTCAGAATATTAATCTGTCATCCCAGCCAGTTAAAATTTCAGCTGGCTTCTCTTCATCCCCAGCTATGTTCCACTCCCCACCACCGCCACTCTGTCAATGAGACAAACAGCTGGGTATCTCTTCTGTTCTATGAAGAGCTCGTCTTTCCTTGGAATTTAGTTCATTTGGAAAAAAAGGTGCTGTAGGTTCCCCGGCTTGTTTTCTTTCTTTCTTATGATGTTGTACATCCTAAACAGCTCTAGAAGATGTATCTGTGATGGATTTTTGTTTTTCCTTATTTCTTCAGCATGCCTGGCAGTTTCTGCAGTTACCACATTGCAGGATAATTATGAAGGGGATGTTCCCCTTAATAACTTCACGTGATTAAGCAGAACAGCTTTTCACTTCTATAACACCATTCCCCAAATCCATTTTGATCTTCCTCTGTACCCTAACCTTAATCAGTTCTTGGGATGGGTAAAATCACGTGATACTGGTTGCTCTAGAAATCCCTCTAATAGCACAACTCATATTCATGTGGTACTTTTGCAGGGATTCAGTCTTATTTACTGCTACACCCCCAATCTGGAACAGTATGTACAGAGACCAAACATTTAATAAATATTTGTTGAATGGCTATATGACGCTTTAACTGTTCCCGAGGAGCAACAGAAAGGGAAAAGAACTCATGCTTATTAAATGTCTATTCTGTTACGAACTGTCAAACATGCATATAAGATTATTTCACTTAACCCATAGAATATCACTGTGATACATTGTTATTGATGTTTTGAAGACTGGGAAAGTAAGGTCTCAAACCTGCCAATGGCAGCTCAGCTCCATGGGAAACCAAGTCGATCCTGATTCTTCACTTTTTCACCATCTCCCACCTTGTATCTCAGAAAATGGCTCTCTGTGTGTGAGAGAACTGAGGAAAGCAGTATCTCTAGGCATCATTTACCCTGGAGAATTGGGGCATCTCTTTTTGGTTATAACAAAAGTTCAAATGTGGGCATCAGAGAATAAAAAAGACACGCACAAATTTAGATTCTCTTTATATGCTTGACATCCAGGATGAAAACGGACACTTCTTTTCCCATAACAAATTCTGCTATGTAAAAACATTAATGTACTTGAATAAGTAAAAGTACTACTAAGGTTCTAATACTATATATTACTTAAAAACTCTTTGGTTGTTTAAAAAAATTCCAAGATCAGCTCACACTCCCAAACACATGTCTATTATCTTTAATAGAAAGTTCTGGTTTTTATTGATCCAGCTGAGCAGTATCTTTTCACTCAAAGTGAATTTAAACTACCAGTTCCTGAATTTGCTACATTTCATGGTTTTTTCCTGGATGTACCATGCATGTTTGCATTAAAGCAATGTTAAATGGTGATCATTTGGATATTTGCAGAAACTGAATTTATTGAAAGTAGATACTTGATATTTGAAATGACTACATAATCCCTAATTCTTTATCAATAAGTGCATTTCCTAATTAGCAAAATATATGTAAAACATTTTTTAAAAGAATCCCACATACTGGAGTTTTAAAATCAAATCCCCTGATTGCTGATTTTTCTTTCAAATATTTAAATTTGATTAAAATGATTTCTCTACATTGCTTCCATTTTGAGTACTTGTTTACCCACATTTTTAGAGATGGAATACTGAGATCAGGAAGTGCTGAACAATCCTGAATCTCCACGGGAGGAAAGGGAGATACAGAGTTGATACTTAGGTGCGGGGCAATATTTCCTCAAATGTACATCCGTCTTAGAATCTGTGCAAAGGAGTTCCATTACCAAAACATCAAGAGGTTCTTATTAACTGACAGCACACGCTGGGGAGAATCAATATTTATAACAAAATGGGAGGGATATCCTGTAAAACTTATTATTATGAAATATTTTGTTTCCACCAAATTGCTAATCTGCTTTCTCCCTCCCCACCAAGAAAGTTATGTAATTCACCCTGCTTGTCTTTGCCTTGATTCTCAGGAAGCTCTGTATCAAATTATGTAGAGAGCTTACCAGCATGCCAATTACTGTCTTTCTCTCTCACACACACCGTATTGAACTATGTATGTATATATCACATGTATGTATCTATACATATATTGAAATATTTGTGCATATATGTTTGTTTATGTATGAAGAGAGAGAGCACATTTCATTAACCAATAGCATGTTTGCCTCAGTCCTAACTTCTTCATTCCATATTAATGTTATGGGGCATCTTTGTTGCAAGACATCTTCAACCTTTATAGAGAAGTAGGATGTAAATAAATATAGAATGCTATATAAAATGTACATCAAATAACAATTTAGTAATGGTTGAAAAAGGTCAAAAAGAGGGAAGAAATTGAATCTACTTACAGGATCAGGGGATGGAGAGGATGGTAGAGAGAAGAGGCTAATGATTCAGAGGAGAAACGATAGCTTATGGAAGCAGACTCCGGGAGACAAATATGTATGGTTCTAATAGCTATGTGAATTATAAAAACCAGTGCATTTTTCTGAGCTTCTTGCTTATGCCCTGTAAAATGGGGTTAATAATACCTATCTCACATGCTTGTGGTCAGAATCCAGTGAGATCATGTAGGGTAAGTGCTTTATGATCTGCGGAATACCACTCGCACAGTTTGCTATTCTGCCCAGGAAAGGACTGAGCAGGAAGGTCAGCAGCTCCTCCAGTTGCCCCATTTCCACCCTGCTAGCTGTGACTTCAGTCGGGCATCTGGGTTGAGTGTCAGGGTCTGAGGAGGTGGAAGATGGCCTTGATGCGAGGCAGCATGGAGAGACTTCAGTGATGGGCTCCCAGAGGCTGGTATTTTTCCCCTCTGTCTTCTTAGAGGGGACACTGCCATCTTGTCCTACTCCCAAGTGCAGTTCTTGCTTAGCCAATGAGTCCATGCCCCCACATCCTTGCTTGAGCTCCCTATACTCTGAATAGTTCTTCCTGGCGAGTCAATGCATTGCTGGTCATCTGTCTTCATTTCCCAAGTTCCATCTATCAAACCTCACTGATCCATTCTCATGGAGGTGGGGATTGGGGACCTTGGGTGAACAAAAAAGCCTAAAATAACAGAAATATGAATTATTGTCTATTTTTAAAGCAATTCAGTTTTATTTCTTTCAAATATGCAAACTACCTAGAACAAGATGAATAGCATTGTCCTTAAGGACCTTGCTTTGGTGAAGAGCCAAAAACATCCATAATTTGCACACCGGTTGTAGTTAGGAACAATTAAATGGTTTAAATGCCTGCTCCCCAGCCCTCATCTTGATTACATTATTAATTTAATCAACTGACCGTTTCTTCAAAGAATACAAGGTGAACATTAAACCTCTAACTTAAATTATATTCAGTGGTCACAAGTACCTTTCCAGATGTTTCCCACTTTGTAATAGTATCATATGCTTGCAGATTACAAAGTACTGTATTGTGTAATGATCTAGTTTTCCTTCCCAACAAGCCTATGAGGTGAACTGGAAAGTTCTCTTATCTCTGTTTCCCAGAGGAAGACATTGAGACTCCAAAGCATTAGGTTACTTATCTAAGGCCACACAGATCGCCCAGACTTTTCTGATTCTTTTGAGTTTTACTCTATCCCTGTTAATATTGACAAGGAACCAAAACAAAACAAATACTGGGCATGCAATGCGGCTCATTTTGTTCATCATTTATTCATTCATTCATTTTTATTTCCACAGACTGGTATTATACCCAGAACATAATAAATATCTCAGCAGAGGACTCACTGCATGAATGAAAAGGAGGATAGATGGAAGAATTTACTGTATGTAGTGGAGTGAAAATACCTTACCTATTTTCACATTATCCCTGTGTCATACCTGATTACTCTCCAGTAGGGCCAGTAACATGGGAAAGAACCTTCTCGTATCAGTCCTTCCTTCTTCAGATACCCGTGGAAGGTGCTGGATGACTGTGTGAGGAATTGCCAAATTTGAAGTGTTCTGATGGCCACTTTTTCCTCCCCCTGGCCCCACAGTTCTCATCAGCTGCTTCACTGTTCTAATGACTGTCATTCTTATGTTAACCTCCTAGGCCATTCATATCTCTCTCTCTCATTTTTTTCTTTACTCCTTTTCTTTTTCTCTTCCTCGTCCTTTTCCATTTACCCCTTCTTCTCTCTCTCTCTCTGCACAGTGGGAACTTATTCAAAGACATGAATAGCTTTAGGTATTTCCACAATATTATGATGTAGGATTGGGTCATTTGAGGATGAAGACATGCCATGTGTCCCTCGGGCTAAAATCTATTTCCATGTGAAATAACCGTATTATTGTTATAATATTTCAGGGATGAGTTTTCCAGATGATTAGGTTAATTCTCTACTCTATGCAGTATTGAGAATTTATTTACTTATTGCATTATTCTTCTGTATTAAGGACCTTTCTCAGAAGTATCAGATAACCCCAAAATATATTAGCTTTCTCTTTAGCTGAAATTGAGTGAGATTTCTGAGAAACACCTTAATTAAAGGTATTAAGAGGCAGCTTTGGACTCAATATATGAATTCTGAAACAGTCTTCCTTCCAGGGACCATGTCAGGTTCAGAATGTTTCACAGACTCTTAAGCTGTGAAACATTAGAACTGGCCTCTAAGCTTCTAGTTCTTCAGCCTCCCCATCACTTCATCCCTAAGAATGATTTTTCTAAAACATCAGATTTTCTGAATTTTCTATCTAAAATGCCAGCTGGTTCCTTGTAAACAATGAGGTAATGTTCAAACTATCTTTTGCTGTACAGGGTCCTTCGTGACTTCTCCTGATTGATCTCTCGAGGTACTGCCTACAGCTGCCTCCCTCGCCTCCACTGTCCCTGGGCTGTACCTTTCCAATATGTTTGTTTTACAAAGATGCTTTTTCTTTTCCTAGCATGCTTCCTCTGCCCTAGATGCCCTTCCTTTACCTCAGCTGGTGATGAAGGTGGAGAGAAGCAGGTAGATTTGAGAGACAGTTCCCAGGTCCCAAATCCACCTCCTCCCTGAAGCCTTGGTCTATTTTGCTCTTCAAAGCAAATCTCTCCATGTCCTTGGTATGTTCCTGCATTATGGCCTGGAAACCTCTGTCTGTATTGCAATCATTGTTTTTTAATGTGTTTGTTTCCTTCTTGGTATGAGTTTATATCTCATTCACCACCTTCTCAGCGTGCTGCACTCAGTGCTTGGCACATACTTTCTGGTCAAGAGTAGGTGGCCACTATGTTGTTGAATTGAACTCTGTCTGTGCTTTGAGCTGGAATGTTCTACGAATAATAAGATCCCTTCAGTTCTCAGGAGCCAGTCTTTTATGTCACAGGCTATGAGCTCAGCAAGATAGGAAAGTTTAAACTTCATTTTCTCATAAATTAAAAGTTTTGATCGAGACTTTATTTTGGAAACATGTCACAGAAATGCCAAGAATCAAAGTACTTCTTTGGCATCTATCGAAGATCATGACCCACCATTACACCTTCTGTTCTGGTGGCCCCCGTCTCTCAGAGCACGCATTCCTGTCTCTTGTGGAGTCCCACGGGCAGCGTTGGGAGTTTCTATTTTCTTCCTGGTAAATGATTCATTTGGGGCTGTTTTCCCATAAAGGGGAGCATTCACCATCTCCCTCACTATTGAACATATAGGTTGAGTTTACTTTTTCTACTATCACAAATCACATTTCTGGATGTTGTTGATAGCTTTTTTTTTTTCTCATGTGTATCCAAGGCTGATGACTAATGTCACTAAGTGAGATAACAAGAATTAGGAGTCAGGCGACTTTGGTTGTGGTCATACGGCTTTAAGCAAGTCATTCATTCTCTCTAAGGCTCAATTTCACTTGGATAGTGATGTACCCACCTTGTGGGGTTGCTGGATGGATTGTACAAGGTGATGTTTGTGAATGGGCTTCTAAGCCTGCCGAGTAGTTTGTGGAAAAGCCCCTATCCTAGAAATGAGAGGTTGGGAGGCTGGGGTAGAAAGTGAAAGGTCTTTCCCAGCACTGCCGTGTGAAGGGTTGTTGTATGTATCCTGTACTTCCTCTTCGTTTGGATCAGGATGCACTTTTATGTGTTCAGTGCGCATGCACACGTATGTGCCATTCTATCTGGCACTCATCTAATTTTCTGCCCTGAATCTCTCAGGTACTGACGGTGCAGGTCCAGAGGTGGAGAATAATATTATTAAGGGCATAAAATAAAACATTAGGCTGCCTAAAAAAAAAATAATGAAATACAGTCCTATCTATTGATCCCATGGGGACTCATGGACTGCAACTTAGAAGTTCTGAGTGTATCTTAAAAATTTTTAACCCAGAAATAAAACTTAAGAGCCACAGATCCTTGTACTCTCACTTCATAGAAGGGGACAGTGGGATCCAGGGGACAGTGGGATTCCAGGGACAGTTCCCCCAAACCAGTCCAGAACTACATGGGGAGTTTTGTGCAGTGGATATTGACAGAAATATAACATTTATGGTTCCTCTGCTTCCTGCCACAAAGAACCCATGGAATAATTTGTGCCTGGGGTTCTTGCTTCCAGCACCTACCATAGCAGACTTGTGGGGGTGAATGTCATTTGGAGTGATTCGCTCTCTGATCATTTCGGCACAAAATGGAGATCACAAATGGAGTCCTTCTACATTCTCGGTACACCCCACCAAAGTGCATCTGCTCCATCAAGGTTATCCAACTATTAATTATTCATGGACCAAGCTCTGACAAATGAATTCTAATTGCGAATAAGTGCAATTGCTGTCGATTGCATAATTTATGATTCCATTTGTTAAACTAAGACGATGGAACTTGATGAAAGGCATTAAGTGGCCCCAAATTAAAGAATTTGGGTTCAAAGGCATGTATCTGTGTGAGTGTGACTTGAAGTTGTCAGCTTCTCTGACACCCTCTCCCCACACTGGTGATACATACACCAGGTAAGCTGTGTTCCTTGGGACCCTGTGTCTGGTGGGAGGTGCACAGGTCTGCACTTCCTGAAGAGCTGTGGTCCAGCCAGTCATGGTCTCTTTCCCATGTGAGGCTTAGCGGCCGCCATCTTTCTCTGTGGCTCAGGGCCCATCCTTGGGTCGCGGCTGCATGACAGCTTGGCTGAGCATCTCTGTCTGCATTGTACTCTGAGCTCTGCTGAGCAGTGTTTGGACAAGAGGGCAAAGTAGGCACTGGGGAGGTTCATTGGATATGATTTCCTTGAAAATGAGGAAAATGCTTTTCTTTCCATGGGACAGACCCTCCCACCAACCAGCATCTCACAGAGGTTAAGTGCAGTCTCTGAAATTGCTCACCGCTCTTCCTACAGCGTAACCTGAGATGAAGGCTGCAGTGAAGATGGAATCTTTTGCATAATAAATCTCAAGATAAGGCTGTTAAAGAAAAAACACGAGTCTTGGGGAGATGATTTACAGTGTGTGCATTGAAGTATTGAGATTCAAAATGTGTGTTGTGAGAGTCCATTCCAGGGGTCCGACCTCCCTTTCTTTGAAGAAACAGAGCTGTCACTGGGACACGCATTTGGCCTCTGAGTCTCACAGATGTGTTCTGTAAATAAGCAATTTTATCCAGTCATGAAGGAAAGGTCTGGGAACAATGAGCTTTGATGCGACTGTGTTTGTGTCATGCTCTGTGATTAATTAATGAGCACGATGATGGATGATGTGGTCATGGACTTCCGACTGTGTGATGCGTGCTGAACTGGGACGAGCAACTGCCCAGACTGGGGGCCATCTTGCCAGCCATTGCGGGGTGGGCAGCTACGCAGGAGTCTATTCCTTGTCAGGGTGATACACTTAGCAATTCTCTCACACCCAGGTCAGGCCAGGAGGCATGCATCCACCAGGAAGTTGGGGTGACACCAGAGGGCCAGCACATCTAGGACCGTCTGTGACAGAGGAACACACTCAGAGGGAAGGCTGTTTGCTTGGGGGTGGGGAACCCAAGGCCTGTTCTGACTGCTCCCTGTGCATCTGTGTGGAGAGATCCCTATTCCCCGTTACCTGACTGTCGTTGCTGTGTGCAAAGCGACTCGCGAGTGAAGGGCTGTTATGAGAAGAGATGTTCGAGCAGAGATTCATGATGGGGTGTGGGAGGGCCGCAGGCGGTGCCCTGGGCCAGCCGAGCTGTCCTGTGCTCTCTGACCTGTGGGGATCACACTGGCCCCATGTCCATGGCTGGTCTCTAGAAAGTCTTGTTTATCTACAAATTGTTATTTAGTGCTCATCACTGGGTATACCAATGTGAACCAGGCAGGAGTCTTGTTTATCTACAAATTGTTATTTAGTGCTCATCACTGGGTATACCAATGTGAACCAGGCAGGGTCCCAGTGCTGGGGAAAGTCACAGTCTCCTGAGTCGTGGGGTCCATCTGCCGCACTCCCAGGGCACCAGGCACTTTCAAGTATTCTCATGAATGTCCACGACCGCCCTCAGGAGAGGTATGCCTGCCCCTTAGATGGAGGGTTGGAGTGGCTTCACTTACAGCTGGGAAGGGTGAGGCCTGGCCTCTGTCTTCTGACTTTGAACCTAGTGCTTTGAAAAAGGAAAGGGGGAGGGGGATGCTGGTGGTGGGGCCTGAGCCGCCTGTGAGTGAGGCCTTCACAGCAGGACAGGGAGGCACTGTCTAGAAGTGGCAATGAGGTGAAGCGGTGTCTGAGCTCCATCCTTGGGAGCAGCGCACCTTGAGTGGATTATCCATCCTCTCCGAGCTTCCGTTTCCTCAGCTGGGAAAGGGGCCGTGACAAAAGCACCTTCAGTAGAGCTGCCCTGAAGACCAGGGCAGGCCATTTAAAGTGCTGGTCTGGGTCTGTGTGTATCTGGAATATCCCCTGCCCCCCTGACCGAGTACCATCTGGCCATCCTGTCAAGATAATAACACGTACAGAGCTTGTTTCTTTATTTTAAACAATTTCAAAATGCTTCACAGAGTTTCTGAAGAGAAAAAAAAAAAAAACAGCTGGTCTCATCTGGAGGCAGAGAGGGCTAAATGAAGTCATATTGTGTTAGGTCATGCCTGGGGCTAATTAACTGATTGTCCCCCTGGTGGCCTGAGGAGTCAGCTGAGCTTGCAGCTGTGCTTATCACAGAAGTACTTGGTTCATGCATTCTAATACTCAGACTCCTGACTTGCAGTTTACATGGTTTTACATAATTGGATTTTCTCAGAAGCCCAGTGAGGCAGGTGAAATTATGACTCTTTTATAAAGGAGCAAACCAAGGCTGAGGACTAAATATTGTGCCTCAGAGCACACCTGAGTCCTTCCCAGCTCCCAGACTGCCAGCCTCAAGGCTAGCAAACCTCCCTTTGACCCCACCCAACACACGACGCTGGGAACGGAGCACTCAATACCGCTCACCTGCCCTCCTGAGGATGTTGGTTCCCATTGGTTTTTGCGACACCAGGCCATCCCTACACACAGTGCAAGGGACCTGATGGGCTAGATGATCTTCAGGGTTTCACAACTTTCCCACCTCCTCTGGCTTAACAGACACTTGGTAGAGAACAGACACTTACCACGGCCCATGCCTTCTCCTCCTCTTCCTTGTGCAACGTTTCTGAAAACTACACCAGGGCTCCTCCAAAACCCTCCCGTGTCCAGACTAGCCTTTCAGAGAACTTTCATGAATAGGGGTTCCCAGTACCAAAAATAACTCTGCCCATAGTGGGATGTAGCCATTTTTCTGGGTTTGCTCCTCTGTGTACTAGAGATCATCGCTGAGTGTAACAACAATTCCTGTACATTTTGCTCTCAAAACGTCATTCTCAAACATCTGGGGGGATAAACTAGAGGTGCTTTTAATTAGACAAAACGATTGGTCTCCCCTCACATAAGAAGCCACTATGATGGGACTGATGTGGTGGGTGATACACTCACTGAACTCCTGGAAAACTGGGAAGGAGCTGGGGTGCCTGGAAGTGCTACAGATGGGCTCCTGGTAGGGCTCCTCTGAGTCCATAGTTTCTGACCCCCGAGGACATGGCTTATGAAGATTAAACATGAGGTCGATGGAGCTCTAACTTCACATAGACTGGACCCTGTGCTTGGATGCGGGAGATGCAAACAAGAACCACCTTGCCCCTCAGTGCTCATGCTCTAGTGTTAGAGATTGACCTGAGGGCTTAAAGGACCCTGAGCAAGAGCACACATCAGGCGTGCCTCTCTGTTTGAATACGGTAGCTTTGGTCAGACTCCCACCTCACTGTGTCTCTGTAGATGCAGTGGTAAACCTTGAGTCCTGTTTGATATGCTCCTCAGCAAACATTTACTGAACAGCTGTGATCCACACAGGAGCCGTCTGTCTCGTTGGCATTCCTAGCAGCAGGTAGGCACTGAATAAATACTTGTTAAATGAGTGAATGAATGAATGATGAACGAACGGATGCATGCCAGGCCCTGGGCCAAGCTGAGCCCTGGGGATACCGAAGGAGTATTGTGTGAAGAAATGAGTTCAGGACCCTGCTGTGGGAGCTTAAAGAAGGTGACAACCAATTCTACCAGAGGCTGGGGAGAATACCAGGAAAATGTGCCCGCAGAAGGAGACACAGAAGTTTACTCTCTCCTAGCACTGTCCCTTTCACTTTCTCTGACACACGCACTTGGATAGGGCCATTCCATCTGAATGTGGCATTGACCCTGCCCTTCCGGGGTTGTCACAATTACCTATGATGTGGTCATCTTTCCATTCATAAACAAGAAAGCCGGAGCTGAGAGGACTTATCAATTCTGTAATGTCACCCACCTAGCTAGTGGCAGACATGTCACTCAAAAGGTATTTCTGGCCCTGGCTGGTGTGGCTCAGTGGATTGAGCACAGGCTGCGAACCAAAGTATCGCTGGTTTGATTCCCAGTCAGGGCACATGCCTGGGTTGCAGGCCAGGTCCCCAGTGGGGGCCACGTGAGAGGCAACCACACACTGATGTTTCTCTCCCTCTCTTTCTCCCTCCCTTCCCTTCTGTCTAAAAATAAATAAATAAAATCTTTTTAAAAAAAGGTATTTATGTTAAAAAAAATCACAGTTTTACTTAACTATGAGAGGTCTTCATAAGCCATAGCTTTGTGCCCTTGTACAAAACTAAAACTCAGATATTTCTCCACCTCTCATGCCCACCCCGGCTTAGCCTAGGGGGGTGTCTCTACTTTTGGAGGTGGGGCAGGGTGGTGGAGGCAGAGAGCCCTGTTCCTCATTACAGTGTTTCTGCCAGATTTTGCCTTGCCTCAGTCTTCTTAGGTTTTTGGAAAGCAACATCAACACCTAGAGTCCTTGCTGTTCTTAGATGGCCTGGTCACATCCCTTCCCAGATATAGTGAGCACTGAAGATATGGCTGCTTCATTAGTGTCTGCAGCACCACAGAAGCAACGTAACCAATCCTGATAAAACCTGCCGCTTGGAGAGCGCTCCCGTGGGACTGCTCTATAGCTGCTCTTTCTATCCATGACCTACTTTGACCCCTGCAGTAACCAGGTGAGCCAAGCATTTCTTATCTCTTCTTATAAGAGAGGAAGCTGCCCTACATCACACAGCTAGTAGGTGGCAGAGGCAAGATCCAAACTATGAATAGGAAAGCCTGGCTCTTTCTGCTGCACCAACATAGCTTTTGATTGAATATAAGAGAGAGATTTACAAAAATCTCTCATTAGCCTAATGCAAGTCCTTCTAGGTTGCTCTGTCTTTACTGGTTGAATCAAAATAGTCTAAGTGGGGGGTTTGCATGCCTATGCCCTGATACTGGGTTGATTAACTGCACATGTGGAACTTAATCTGGTAATATTTTTGTAATATCCCAGCACCTGGGGTGCCATAGGTGTGGACGCTCTAGTCTCCGTGAACTTAAAAGCTCTGGGTTTTGAACTTGGGAAGCTACTAAAGTACCTGGAGCATTCTTCATGAGGGGAATAAAAGATATAACATCAAAGGTGTTTTCACATTCTGATTCCACACTTCTATATCCTACAGACACCTGCTATTACATTAAATTTTAATTCAAAGTCCACTGAGAGCTAATGGGTATCTAAGAACACTGTGGAACTGGGGGTGGGGGTGGGGGGAAAGGGACAACAGCAGCATGAAAACTAAACTTGGGTCTGGAATAAAGACATTTCTGATACTTTGTCTAGAAAGAAGAGGCATGAGTTTGTGTAAAAAGGAAACAGACCCAGATGTGAATAAATGAGTTAAAATTACAAGGAAGAATTGGTAGAACTAAGAGCAACTTTTCTGGTATGCAAGGTTGAGAACAACGTAAGGGATCTTGATATATATATATTTTATACACACACACACATATTACATAGAAGAAGTGCTCTTCCACTTTTTAAAATTGATATAATTGACATATAACATTATGTTAGGTTCAGGTGTACAATGTAATGATTTGATTTTGGTACATACTGTGAATCGATCACCACAATAAGTGAACAACCATCCCCACACATGCTTACAAATTCTCTTTCTTCCCCTTCTTTCATGGGGCACCTGACACCTGTATCAGGGCACAGATGAGAAAACGGAGCCCTGGAATTTCTAGGAGCTGGAGGGGAGGAGGGCTCCAGGTTGTGATGAGCAGCCGTGCGAGAGGGGGTGGGGTGGACTAGAATGCTGGCCCCTGCTGCACAAGCACCGCTGCCCAGGCCCTGCCAGGGGCTCCCCGCATGCGTCTAGTTTGAGCAATACCCTGGGTTCTCTTCTCCAAGACTTTGCCTCTTACAGGAGCTCAGAGCGTTATCTACCAAGTGGATTCCTACAGAACACTTACCGTATTTGGCCCTGTATAATGCACACTCACGGTTTTGGCCCAAACTTTCTGGAAAAAAATTCTTTTGTTTTAATTTTTTAATTCAATTTCTTATTTATTTATATTTATAAATATAACTGATTATCATATTTCAGGGTATTATTTTATATATGGATATCATTATTGCTTTCTAGAGTACACTTTTAATACATAAGCATAAATAAAAGAATTAAAAACATTTATATAGATATAGAATTAGTACTACCTGTGTATAATGCTTATCCCTATTTTTCCCCTCAGAAAATTGGGCAAAAAAGTACACATTATACACAGCAAAATACAGTCTGTTACCCAATGGGAGATTTGAAGGTGTTCTGAAAATGAGTGACAGAGGTGGGGACAAATGGTGCTGCAGAGAAGCTATAAACTACTCTCTCCTGTCAAGGGAGGCAAAATAAAACTCTGTGGACTGAGAACCAAGTAGCTGTGGAACAAAGAAATTCCAGCTTTCATGAGAAGCAGAGTTAGCTCTTACATGGCTTTTATTTTAAGCTGAATTCTATTTTATTTCCTGCTTTCCCTGAATGGCGAGTCCATGTGTAGGTCCCAGTACATCCCCCGCTCCTGCCAGACAGCAGGAGCACAGGGGACCCCTGATCACACGGTGGTTGACTTGGTTCAGTGACAGACAAGGAGAGGGTGTGAAGGGCAGAATAGTGACTCCCAAAGATGGTCATGTCATCATCCCTGGCCCCTGTGAGTATGTTGCCTTATGTGGCAAAAAGGACTTTATAAGTGTGATTAAGGTTACAGACTCAGAGAGGAGGAGAGTAGCCTGGATTATCCAGGGGGGCCAAGCTAATCACGGGCATCCTTACAGGTAGAGGACTTTTTCAGATTTCAGAGAACCAGAGAGATGGCAGTTTGGGAAGGATGTGACCTGTATTGCTTGCTTTGGGGATGGCATCAAGGAACGTGGGTTTTAGAAGTTGGAAGATGCAACGACACTTCTAGAAAGCAACGTTGCATGGGGGACCTCAGTCCCTCTCTAGCTAGAAGCTGGAGTTTTGCCTCAGTTCCTTTCCATGTGTGTTTCTCCAGAGGGCAGATGAGAACATGGTGGTTGGATTCCTTCAGGGAGAGCCCAAGAGAGGGAGAGAAGGGGAGAGAAAGAAGGAGAAAGAGGAAGTGGGCTCCGGACAAAAATTACAAAAATTACAGTCTTTTTGTATCCTAACCTTAGAAGTGACATTCTGAATCCTATTCCTTAGGTGTGAGTCACTAGGTTGAGCCCACTCTCCAGGGAGGGGTTACACGTGATGCGAATAGCCAGGAGGAGGTCCATGTGGCCTGCCACAGTCGGGCAGCCTCATTGGCCCCCTTTCCCTCTAGAAAAAAGAGAGGATTTCTCTGAAGGCCACAGGCAGTGGAGGTAGACAGAACCCATCTCATTCCCCTGGGGACCACTGCCTCTACCGCAGCCTGCGTGTTCTGTGTCACAGTCCCTGACGGACATCTAGACATGGACTGATTAGTGATAATTTTACTATGACTGAAAAAAAAATCTATATTGGGAAAAATACCATAGCATCTTCGTCTAGGAACTTTCTAGGAAGATATACTCAAGGCCAAGAGTAGGAGATGTAAGCCACTACACATGACCTTGGACTATTATACAGGAAAGAACATTGACTCAGGAATAGGAGAGCTTGTATTTAAATTCACATAATAGATTGGATTTTAGGTTGGTTACTAAAAGTCTCTAAGTGTTTCCTCATCTATACAGGGGGCATCTACCTGTGGTTGGTGTGGCCATTTAATATGCTTTGTGGTCACTCAGGAGTTTCTGAATACACTTCCCATATCTGGAGAATTTCCCTACATCCTAATTCCTGGAGAAACTCCTTATCCCAGCTTCCTGGGAAGCCCTGGTGATACAGGCTCTGCCAGTCAGATGACTAGTGAGAGACACAAAAGTCAAAGTACACTCATCAGAAAAAAAGCATCGGGAGAAGTGAATTTTCTGGAGACTGTGGTGGCAGTGGCTTTGGGCTTGGAGGCCATGTTGGTCCTGCCTCAGCCCAGCATCAGCAGTGCAGGGCACCGTGTGTTGTGCATTAGGGGCCCGTGGCCAGGGAGACTGCAGTGAGGCCCTGCAGTGTGACTTGGGGTGGTACCCAGCTACCAGGTTTCCAACTTGACCTTCTGGCATGTCTGGAGATTGAGTGAATCTCCAGAAATTAAATTAGTGAATTTAATGTATGATACAACATATCAAAAACTTAAATTCCACTTCTGTTGAAATCACCCAGAATGTACTGTTTTAGCAACTGAGAGAGCATTGGCTAATCCGTCAGGGTACCAGGGGGATAAAATTAGATAATGTATGTAAAGCACCTTGCATAGAGCTTTTAGATAGTAGGCACTAAACAGATGGTAACTCTTAAAGTTTGTTGTATTATTTTGTCTTTCTGTCTGTGTCACTTGGTGTCTCATGTAAAAGTTAACTCTAACTGCATGCTTGAAGTGCAGACCAGGGATCTGGACCCTGGGTGGCTTTACCTCCAGGGAGTGCTGGGCAATGTCTGAAGACATTTTTGGTTGGCACACAGGAACTAGAGTGCAACTAATATTTAGTGCGCAGAGGCCAAGGATGCTACTGAACATCCTACCCAAGGTGACCCCTAGGGCAAAAACAATCCCATCCACTCTCCAGGCGACACTGGGGGCAATGAGAAACCCTGCTGTAGATGCAGAAGCAGAATGAAACCTGGCCACCACTCGCCACTGTCAGAAGCTACCTACTCTATTTTGCTAAGACAGGTTCTAGAACAGAAAATCCCCAGATGCAAATTTCATCACACAATTTCACGACCCTGGAAAGAACCCCCAGGGCTGTGGGAGCAGGACATAGGATAGTACAAGTTTTCATTCATTCCTAATGGCCTGGGGGAAGGAACTAGAAAAAAACAAACTAAGGAATGTCTCATTTTCTGCTTGTTGAGAAAATTTTTGTTTGTTTGTTTGTTTGACTCTGCTGACACTGTTTGAATTTCTGGGGTTTTCTGTGCCAGGGAGTCTTGGTATTTCCCTCACATGCTATAAATCTATATTACGCCCCCATACAACAATATAGAGTTTCTCTGCAGTTATGCGCTTTTATTAGTGCACAGAAAATTGAAACATAAAACATTGAGTAGTCTATTTCTTTAAATCACAGATACGAGTTGAATACATTCATATTGTTCTTCAACTTCAAAATGACTTTGGCTCATTCCAAGTAGCAATTGAATCCAAGAGAAGACAATGGGAATGTAGTACCAGTAATAGGTTTGTGGCTCTTTCCCTGGGCCTCAGCTTTTCCTTACTGAAAGTATATGTGATTTGCAAAAATATTCTTTCATTCTATGAATAGTGTTTAATTTCTTTGTTTTATTTTTAAATTACAGTTGACATACAATATTATATTAGTTCCAGGGGTACAAACCCTCTGATTAGACATTTGTATAAGATATGAGGCAATCACCTGGATAAATCTAGTACCCATCCGACACCAAGTATAATTACTACAATATTAGACTATATTCCCTATGCTGTACTTTACATCCTCTTGACCATTATGTAACTACCAATTTATACTTCTAAATCCCTTCACCTTTTTCACTCATTCCCCCACCCCTCTTCTACCTGGCAACCCTCAGAATGTTCTGTGTCTGTAAGTCTGTTTGTTTATTTTGTTTTCTAGATTCCACATACAACGGAAATCATCAGGTATTTGTCTTTCTCTCTCTAACTTATTTCACTTAGTATGATACCCTCTAGGCACATTCCAATTGTTGCAGAAGGCAAGATTTCATTCTTTTCTTATGGCTGAATCACATTCCATTACATATACATGCACTGCATCTTCTTCATCCGTTTATCTATTGATGGGCGCTCAGGGTGCTTCTATATCTTGGCTATTGGAAATAATGCTGCAGTAAACACATGCATGTGCAGTCTTTTCGATCTAGTGTTTTGGGTTTCTTCATAGAAACACCCAGAAGTGCAGTTGCTGGGTTCTTTTTTTTGTCTCTTGCTATAGACTTTGTTTTAAAGTCTATTTTGTCTGGCACAAGTCTTGCTACCCAGCTTTTTGTTTAGTTTTGTTTTGTTTTTATTTGTATGAAATATCTTTTTCCATCCCTTTACTTTAAGCTTGTGTGTGTCCTTTGACCTGAAGTAAGTCTCCTGTAGACAGCATATGTAAAGATGTTGTTCTGTTATCCATTCAGTCATTATATGTTTTTAGATTGGGGCATTTAATCCACTTGCATTTAAAGTAATTGTTGATAGATATAGATTTGTTGCTGTGTTTTTATTCATATTTTTATCTTTTTTTCCTTCTTCTTAAAGAAGGCCCTTTAACATTTCTTGTAATACTGGTTTGCTTCTGATGAACTCCTGTAGCTTTTTCTTGTCTGGGAAGCTATTTATTTGTCCCCTGATTCTAAATGATAGCTTTAATGGGTAGAGTAGCCTTGATTGTAGGTTTTTGCTTTTTATCACTTGAATATTTTGTATCAATCCCTTCTGGTCTGCAAAGTTTCGGTTGCGAAATCAGTCTTATGGGAGCTCCCTTGTAAGTAATTAACTGCTGTCTCTTGCCTCTTTTAAGATTCTCTCTTTGTCTTCAACCTTTGGCATTTTAATTAGGATGTGTCTTGGCGTGGGCCTCTTCGGGTTCATCTTTTCTGAGACTCTCTGTGCTTTCTGGGCTTGTATGCTTATTTCCTTTACCAGGTTAGGGAAGATTTTCATCATTATTTTTTTCAAATAGGTTTTCAATTTCTTGCTCTCTTTTCCTTTTGGCACTCCCATGATGGAAATTTTGACATGCTTGAAGTTGTCCCAGAGGCTCCTTACACTATCCTCAATTTTTTTTTCTTTTTGCTGTTCCAATCGAATGTTTTCTGCTACCACATAATCCAAATTGCTAATTTTATTCTCTGCTTCATCTACTCTTCTGATGACTCCCTGTAATTTAGCCTTCATTTCAGTTGGTGTACCCATCATTTCTGACTGACTCATTTTTATGGCTTCCATGTCCTTTTTCATGTAGTCAAAATTCTCGCTAAGTTCTTTGAACATCCTTATAACTGTTGGTTTGAACTCTGTATCTGGTAGTTTGCTGGCTTCCATTTTATTTAGTTCTTTTTCTGGAAATTTCTTCTGTTCTTTCATTTGGGACCTGCTTTTTTGTCTCCTCATTTTGGCAGCTTCCCTGAGTTTGTTTCTATGTATTAGATAAAGCTTCTATGTCTCCCAGGCTTGGTAGAGGTCCTTATGTAGTAGGCGTCCTGTAGAGCCCAGTGGCGCAGCCTCCTGGTTCACCCAAGCTGGGCACACCAGGTGCATGCCCTGTGTGATCCGTGTGCACTGTCCTGTTGTAGTTGTGCCTTGATTGCCGTTGGCATCATTGGGAGGGGTTGACCTCAGGTCAATCAATTGTAAGAACTGGCTGCTGGGCAGGGGCCAACCCACAAAACAGGACTCACTTCAGTGGGTCTTTGGTGTCCTCTGAGTCAGCCCTTTGAGTGTGTATCACTTGTGGAGGTGTTTGGGTTGTAATCCAGCGTTGTTTGAAGCTGTCCACCAGGTGCGCTGGCTCTGGAGCCTCCCGGGAAGTGCAAAGTCAGACACCATGTGTGACCTGCCGGGGGCCACCTGGCATGAGCCACAAAGCGATCTGCAGATGGCTGTTATTTTTGTTGAGCTTGGAGGTGCCCAAGAGAAGTCAGGCCGTGAACAGAGGCTGGCTGATGCAAATGCCAGGCCTGGGGCCACTTAGCAGGACGTATGCAAAGGCCAGATGCTGCTTGTTTGAGAGATTTTAGGAAAAGTTGAAGCAACAGTCAAGAAAGACCATTTTTATGGAAAACCGCTCATGTGGACTAGCAAGTTGGGTGGGGCGGGGTCTCAGAAAATCACCAGGGCAGGTGACAGTTTTAGCCAGGTTGATGGAGACTCAGATATGATGTGCACCTGCCAACTCTATAGGGGGAAGTCTCAGCAAAAGGAAAAAGGCCTCTTCCAGCAATTCTGTCTGGGACAAAGCTGCCCATTCAGCCCTTGTCTTGAAGTCAGATAATTCAGTTCATCTCCATGTATTCCTGGAGCCTTTCAAGCTGCTTCTCTCAAGCTGGAGCTCAGAGTGAGTGAGTCTGAGTAAGCCCATGCATGGGCCCTTTAAGAGAAATGCTTGGGACTTTAGCAGCCCTTTGTCTCAGCCACAATGTCCTTTGGGTTTCATAGCCATAGTTATAGGGACTTTTCTTCCTCATCTGAACTCTGGGCTGGGGTTCTGAAGTGGGGCTGGGAACTGTTGCTTCACTGGCAAGGTACCCTCCCAATTTTTAATTGCCACACGTGGGTGTGGGACCAACCTATTCTGCACCTCCGCCCCTCCTACCAGCCTGGATGTGGCTTCTTCTGTATATCCTTAGTTGTAGGACTTCCGTTTAACTAGGTTTCAGGCATTCTGAGTGATATTTTCTCTGTAGTTTAGTTGTAATTTTGATGTGGTCGTCGGAGATTCCAAGTACTGTGTTTACCTATGTTGCCATCTTGACCAGAACTCTGTTTTAACTTTCTTGATGGTGTAGTTTACCTGACAAAAGTTTAAGTTTTTGATGTACTCCAATTTGTCAGGTTTTTTTCTCTTTTCACTTATACTTTTCATTTTGTATCAAGGAAATTAATGGCAAGTTTCACAAAGATTTACTACTATGTAGTCTTCTGAGAGTTTTACATTTTTAGCTCTTACATTTAGGTCTCTAATCTACTTGCGGTTGAATTTTGTGTACAGTGTGGGTGGATATTCAGTTGTCTCGGAAGCATTTGTGAAGCTTTAGTTTGTTTCTGGAAGTTAGGTCAATTTTGTATTCCTATTGTAAGTATAACTGTGTGTATATGTGTACGTGTGTTCATACGTTTATGTATTGTTGAATTTGGGTTGCTAATATTTTGTTTAGAATTTTCCATCTTACGTTTTTGAGTAAGATGGCCTGTGTTTCCTCTGCATTTATGTGGTGCATAGGGCATTTTGGTCAATGACAGACTGCAGATGTGATAATGATCCCATAGGATTATAGTGGAGCTGAAAAATTGTATTGCCTAGTGACATTACAGTTGCCATAATGTCGCAGTGCAATACATCACTCATGCATTGGTAGTGACGCTGCTGTGAACAAACCTGTAGCACTTCCAGTCCTGTAGAAGTGTAGTGCATACAATTCCAGTGGTAGTCTCTACCATCTAGGTTTGTGTAAGTGCTCTGTGCTATTCACACCACAAAATTCTCTAACCATGCGTTTCTCAACATAATCCAACTGTGAAGAGATGCATGACGGTGTTATAGTTTCCTTGTTGGTATTTGGTATCAAGGTTATATTGGCCTCATGAAATGAGTTGAAAAGTGTTCCCTCTTGCATTAACCTCTTAAAGAATTTGTATAAGATTATTTTTATTTATCTCTTCCTTAAGTGTTTGAAAAAAAATCACCAATAAAGCCATCAGATCCTGAAATTTTAAGATATATTTTTAGGAATCTTTTAAATTATAAATTCAATTCTTTTAAATAGATATAGGATCATTGAGACTTTATTTCTTCGTATACCAAGTGGTGTTTTCCTAGGAATTTGTCCATTTTTCTAAGTTTTCAATTTTTTTTGCATAAAATTAATTTTACTATCTTTTGATCTCTGTAATTTCCGCCCAAACTATAATTCTGTGCCATGTTTCACTCTCATATTTGTTGTGTCTTCTCTCTCTTCTTTTATTGGTCAGTCTTGCCAAGTGTTTATCTATTGTATTAGGGTTTTTTTAAAGATTTTATTTATTTATTTATTTAGAGAGAAGGGAAGGGAGAGGAAGAGAGGGAGAGAAACATCAATGTGTGGTTGCCTCTCTCGTGGACCCCACTGGAGACCTGGCCCGCAACCCAGGCATGTGCCCTGACTGGGAATTGAACCAGCGACACTTTGATTCGCAGCCTGCGCTCAATCCACTGAGCTACACCAGCCAGGCTGTATTAGTTTTTTAAAAGAATCATGTTTTGGCTTTGTTTATTTTTTATTCTTTTTGTTTTACATTTGACTAATTTTTGCTATTATCTGTATTGTTTTTCTCCTCTATTATTTTTGGATTTAATTTCCTGTCCCTTTTCTAACTTCTGGAGAGGGATGCTTATATTATTGAATTTTAGCTTTGTTTCCTTTCCAATTATGCAATTAAAGTTTTAAATGTTGGCATCCCATAAGTTTTTACATTTTGTGATTTTTAGTATCATCTATTTCAAAATAATTTTACGATTGTTTTTATCATTCATTTGTTGATTCATGAATTTCTTTAGAAGTATATCATTTAATTTCCAAAAATTTAGGGGTTGTCTCTCCATGCTTTATTATTGATTTCTACCTCAATTTTATAACTGTGGTGAGAGAATATACACTGCATGGTTTCAACCTTTGAAATTGTTGCTCATTGCTTCCCAGATTAGCATAGGGACAATTTTAGTAAAGAGTTCATTGACATTTATAAAAAATGTGTGTACTGCAGGCACTGGGGACAGTTCTGTCAGGTCATTTATGTTAATTGTGTTATTTAAATCTTCTATATTTGGCTGATTTTTCTGCTTGCTAATCTGCTCTTAACACTCAGTCCTTACTTTCTGTAATATAGTTAAAAATTACTGTTAGTGGTTTGAACTACTGTTATTTTGTTCAAAATACTATTTGTTTTATACTTTAAAGTACTATTATATTGTGGGATTTTTCCCCCCTGTTTTGGGCAGCTATACCTAATCTTAATTGCTGCGGGAGCTGTTAACAAGAAGAGCACCGAGAAACATGGTATGTCTGTGGATCAGCACAGTTATAAACAACTTCTGTGGCCCCCTGGAGCTACCAGCTTTGGGAGCCTTGATTCTGGTGAGTGTTGGTGACACTAAGGTGAGCTGTCACTGGGTTTTGCCTTGGTCTCCCTGCTGCTATGAAACTACCATAGAAGCTGAAATACACAACACAGTCACTGCGCCTTTGGAAACTTCCATCTCACAGTATTTAATTCTTTGTCAGATTTTGGGAACACAATAATTAATTTCTGATGGGTAGGTTTAAAGTTCATTTGAAAGGAGAGGAGAAAACAGGATTGGGTGATGTTTTTGATCATTTCTCCCAAACCACAAATGATTGTCTCATGACAGTTCATTTCCCTCATTTGTGGAGTGGTTTACTTGACAATCTTCTGAACATATAAACTTAAACCTTCTTAGCAATCATTTTAACAAGAAATCACTATGGAAAGAAAATAGTTACATGGAAATAGATATAAAATGCAGGCGATAAAACCATTCCCCCAAACTGAGACCATCTGGCTGTTGTAAGTATGTAAATTGTCCTCTACAAAACACGTTGTCAGAATAAAGGTATACCCACCGTATTTTACTATACATCAGTATGCGACCTGGAAGAAAATGACTTGAGTAAGCTCACAGGGGAAAAGATAATAAATGGAAAGAAATATCTGAACAGTGTTTCTGTCTAGTAGTAACAGAAGACATTACTGCCATTCAGTTATTTGGGAGAAAAGCCACCTCTGCAGAATTGAATCCTTCCCTTCACCCCCCAGGGTATCACAATGTAGTGGAAAAAGGACTGAATTCGCGGTGGGGAGCTCAGGGTCCCAGCTCACATTCTGCTACTCACCTGCTCTGTGATCTTGAACGAATTACTTCCCCTCTAGGTATCAGTTCCTCATCTATAAAAGCCAGGTGCTGCTGTAAACAGAAGTTCAGGCCAAGTTAGCTGAGAACCTACATGCTAGAGAGATGATAAAGATGAGGAAGGAGCTCCCGGAACTAAAGTGTTTATCTTTGAGAATGTTTTCCCAGCAGTGTGTTGCATTCTAGAGTTATCAATTTAGTTGAAAACAGATGACATTTTTTAACGTGGTTTGCCATTTTTCAATCAAATTGTTAGGCTCGAAAAAGTGAATTGTGTTTATTCCTGTGTCAAAGGGAAGTTCTTGGGCTGCTATCAAGGTCACTGGTGTGGGTTCCCACTCACTCACTCCCCTTCCCTGGCCTTGCACATCTCCCCTGTTGCCAACTCGTATCATGCTGTTTTGGGATAGAGCAGCCCCTCACAACATATTCCCATGTTTCCACGCTGCTTCTATTTTGTTCCAGTGGCACTTGGACAGGTCCCAACAGGGTTCTCGAGTGGCATAAAAGCGTGTCTGGGCCAGCCACTTAGTGGCTGTATGTACCTCTTTTCCTTCAGCACACTTTCCTCAGCATCACTTGGAACCACTTTACATCAGAGACCTGACCACAGTCTCCTAGGGTCCTAGATCTCTGACCTGCTCTTTTTCACAATATCGGCTTCTGTTTCCCAAATGTCTAGCTCCTGGTCTTCCTACTTCATCCATCTATCAGCTCCCTCTTGACTTGTTTTCCTTATCTACTCAGTCTTCCCTGGGTTGCTGAGCACTCGACCTGTTCTATCATCTGGACAATCAATTCATAGTCTTATTATTTTGCTTCCCCATCTGAGGATTCCCCTCATTATCTGCAGACTTTCCCTTTGTTTTCATCAAGAAAAGTGAGTTTATCTATATGATATCCCTCAACTTCACATTTGTCCCCATAAGCTTTATCCATGGTGTTCTGTATCTTGATTTACATTGACCTTTCTTCCTTAACCTTAAGGGATTTACTCGATAAGTTTAGCACTCCTTAAAATAAAATTAGAAATAATGAAAGAAAAGAAAAGAAATGAAAAAAAAAAGAAATGACATGAAGGAGGGTAGAAAGGAAAACTGCATTCTGGATTCCAAGTTCCCCTTTAGCGACTCTCTTGTTCTTCTCATTTAATTTCACTCAAAACTAAATTATGCTCACTGATACCAGTGCCACAGTCATTCATTCAATTCAGTCATTCATTCAAACTGCACTGGTGGAGTACTGGCAGGTGCCAGGCATTGTGCTAAGTGCTAGGAATTCAGAGTTGAATAAGGCACGGTGCTTTCCTTAAGTCGCTGATAGTTTCAGTAGAGGGATCAGCACAGAGTTATCATAATACAACGTGACCGATGCAGCGATGGAGATAAGCATTGCATTGCCAGGGGGTCAGGTAGAGGAGGTGTCCAAGTAGAATGCAGGTGTTGCCCCTTGACGGTGAGGACAGCTTGAGTGAGGAGCAGTTGAGTGCTGTCAGGGCACAGTGATGGACAGGAAATGTTAATTCTCAAGGCTGATGAATCATTAACTTGAGAAGTGACAGATGAGGGAAGACTTTGTAGACCCAACTAGCATATTCACATTTCATATCACTCCCTGGAAAACAGAGTAGTGAGTACAGGTATAAACATTCCTCCTTTGAATAGGGAATTGTACTGTACCCATCAGAGAGTTTCTGCCTTCCTTCTTGATAGAATTTTTGCATGAGCCTAGTAGAGCTTCTGTGCTGGATCTACATGCAGGGAAGTAGGGAGGGCTGTGCATGTGCCTGGGAATCTGGAGAGGCAGTGGGGGAGGGCACAGAGCTAGTTCACTGGGCTTGGATACTGACAGCCCAAGCAGCTGCATCCCATTCAGCCTCTGGTTGGAGACAGATACAACACTGATAGTTGGCTTGCCAAGGTCAAGATGACACATTCCAAGAAACTAGCCAGGATGGGCTGCATGCAGCTGGACCTGATGGCTATTGGTTTTGAGCAAAAATGCTTCCTCCTCTTCCCTCCTCTCCCTGCCCTCCTCTTCCCGTTCTTCGGTAGAAACTGATCAGAGAAGGTGGCTGAGCCTAGTAGGGTCATGTCAGGCACAGAGGTTAGGACCCTCTCATCCTGTCAGGTGACATACTCTCTAGGTCCTACATGAGGACAACATGGCAGCCCTGTAGATGTAAGGTTTTCCCAGTGGATGGGTCTTTAGGTAAATTTAGAGACACCTTTTCTGGGCTTAAGTTGGGAACCTCCTGGTTTTAATTTCAGCCCCTTGGCCCTCAGGTGGGTGCCCTTGTGCAGGGCTCAGTCTGAGACGCTGCAGCTTCCCTGCACCCTCTTTGTTTCAGCTGAGAAATTCCTGTCACAGTGACAAGGTAGGGAAGCTCTCCTTCCATTGCTAGAACTCTTCCTTAATGCCAGTCTGGGCATCTGTGGTCATGCTCTGATGAACACAGACCCATTAGCTAAAATAGGAATTTCATTGATTCAGAGCATTGTTTTTTTTTTTTTTATTTTTGTTTTGCTTTTGGTTAAGGCAAGAGTGATGACTGACATATTTTTCTTCTGCTTAGAGAGTTTTCTACAATTCCACTTGTTATTATATCATAGGATGGGGGTCGATGGGGAGAAGAAAGCACATCCCAGCCTGTGTAGGAAACATTTCTGCACATCATTCTTAGGATTATATTCCCTTGGAAGATAATTAAAAGTTATGTAGCTTATGCTTAGGGTTATATTCCAAGTCCGTTGTGGCTTAAAATGTACAATAAATTAGAGATAATTTTATGTGGTTCGTAAGACCTCACCAGTGGAATGTCCTCTTTTGTAGTGTGACTAGAAGCAAACTGTCTCCTGAGTTAAGAAAGAGCAGTGGAGTCAGTACTGACTGGTCTCCCTGCTGCCTGAGACTTAAAAAGAAATAACCCAGTGAGAGAGGAAGTAGGAGCAGGGGTGGGAGCAGGAGCACGATGAGAGGGTAATTCAGGGTCTCACTTGTTCATGTGCCAGTGGCGGGGGGTGGGGTGGGGAACAGGTGGATCCTTCGTGGCTTCATTTGGGAATCAGCAGCTTAAAATATGGGGGGGGGTACCCAGCCCCAGAAATCACAGTTCAGAGAGTAATAACCATTGCCTCCATTTCTGATGCATGAGAGAAGAAATGCATGGACCACAGTGACTCCCAACCCCGGGTCAACTGGGGTTGGGCAACTACTCTAACTTCCATCTTTTCCATTTTTGTGCATGGAATTCAATGATTTCTTTGACTTTCACATTTTTTTTGAGTGCCTATTATTGAAATTACTCCATTTTACTAAACCAGGAGGAGAGGCTAGAGGATTTAGACAAGCTGATTTTCAGATCTACAAGCTCGTAATAAAGCCATTTTGCTCTATGAAGTGGGGAATACACCAGAATCACTCTTTGCTTTTTGCTCCCTGGTGGCTAGAAATGTGTAAGCTCCCCATACAAAAGGAAGCATAATATGATGCCGATGATTAATAGCAATGGTGGTGATGACGTGGCTTGGGGAAAATGTAAAAAAGAAAGTAAATAAATAAAACCTGTTAAGCTTTAGATTTATGAAGTGCTGAGATCCCCTGGTTAAGCCTGAGCAACTTGACAGATTCCCTGCTGTGTGTATGAGATCATTGTCTAATGAGAATTCATGGGAATTACTAATCAGAGCCTGAGGAGGTCTGAAAAAGCTAATTCTTACCACACTGAGAGATGTCCAGAGACTTCTGGGGTCAAATTTCAGGTTGACATAAAATGCCATATTGTCATCATTTAGTTTTCTGGGGTGGCCATAGTCTGGCTGTTCATAATAAGGATATCCTTCATGATGTTAGTCAGATAAATGCCTGAGTTTATGCAACACATGTTGGAGATACACATGGTAGGTAGTCAGTATGTTTTGTGATGTGCTCTCTTTTGTGTGGAAGGAAGGAAATTGTATTGAAATTGATGGCATGTATAGCAATTCCTGGAGTAAACAGCTACCTGAAAGTTTTATGACAGGTTGAAACAGTTTAGTTGTTTTCACTAAAGACTTCTGAAAAAGTATGGCAATGATGTAGACGTTGTCATATGTTGTATTTGTGTAACACATTGCTTTATAGCTTGTACATATATTATTTTATCTAATCTAATTCTTACAATAATCCTATGATATAGTTGTTATTAAATCCACTTTATAGCCGAGGAAATCAGGGAGATGGAGTTAACGGAAGCAACAGAATCAGGAACTTTAAAAAAAAAATGTCTTACCTTGGGTTCCTTGTGCTTCATGGCTATTAGGAGACCCTCATTCAAGGTCAAGAGAAGCCATTCCTTAGCTGGCTGGCCTGAAGTAAATCACTTTGCCTCATTGAAACTGTGAAATCAGGTAGCCAATACATTTTTGAACAACCTTAGACTCACCAAAGTAGTCAGAGAAAGTCTAAGGTAGGGAAGACATCAGTGTCTTCCCTTACCAGAAAGGTGCAAAGCATAGAGACTTCTTAGACCACTTTTTTTCATCTGTTACTATCTTTCTAGAAAGTCACCCAAAATCCTCTTATGCTTTCAATGATCCCTGACTATGCTGCCTTAGAAAGACAGATCTTGGATTCTTAGTTTGGGATTTTCACTATCTCTATTAGAATCTTTCTTCCTCTATTCCTATGGTCATATTTCCACATTTGGAATCTACCCTGAACTCATTTCTCTGCTCCATGGCCTCATTCTTCTCAGATCCTGGCATTTATCCAATCCCAAGGGTCTATCTGGATATCTGATCCTAGACTCCATCAGTATGACCTATTCTTTCACTACATTACCTTGACTTTCTGGGCCTGATGTACACCTGGTTCATGCAGCCAATTGTTGGCACTGTAACCATTAGTATTTATAAATTTCAGACTCTTTTCTTAGTTGGTGAGTACAAAGAGTTGTATCTCTCTTTAAAATGGTTTTTCCTGTTTGAGGAAACCTCAGGAATCTCTAGCGTAAGTGTTATCAGTTAGAATGTATTATGTCCTGTATGAATAGCTCAATCTATCTACTGTCCCTCTCTTTCCCATGCAGTCAGAACACATGGAGCCAAAGCTGCCTCTTGGCAAATTCAGGGATGAGGGTGTCTGCACGGAAGTGCCACAGATGGCAAGGGAGGTCCAGGGAAGCGACTGTGGGGAAATTGATTTGTAAACATTCCAGTGATAATGGCTTCCCTTTTGAATGGCTGTTTTGGAACCTGTTTCTGTGAATGTATTCCATGAGAGGTCATCCTGATTCACAGAACAATCTCTAGGCCACCAGCCAAAATGCTTACAAGCAAACAAATAGATTAAGTGACCTCAAAAATGGGGCCAGGTTTGGGCCTAGACTTTGGTATTTCTCCACGTGTAGAAATCCAAAGGAAGATCTATTGGTGATTTTGCAATAAAGTTGTGATTTTTCTTGGTGAAAAAAGGCATATCTTCTGTTGATATACTCTCAAGAAATGTTAACAATGTGTACACATGTCAGTGTGAATTTGAGAAGTGTGGGCACCCCCTCTCTCTCAGAGCTGCCAGCTCCCCAGAGGGATGGGCCCTGAGAATTAATTACATGTGATCCTGTCTGGACAGGAGCTTTCTAGGACTATAGGGAGCTACAGTTTAGTGCTGGCCGAGTAAGACTGGGTAAGTCCTTAATTCACTTGGGGCCTCAGTTTTCTCCTGTGTCAAATGGCAGGTAAAGGAAATCAGCACAGGAGATATTTGTGGCTTCTTCCTGCTCTAAACTTTTATAGTTTTCTGTGTTTCCCTCTCTCCTTTTCCTGAAAGTATAATTCTCTGTATCCCAAAATCAATTCTGTATCCCTCACCTCTCTCTGCCAAGTGGGCTGGGAAGAGGCTCTCCCCACCTGGACACCCACTAAGTAAGCAGGTGGTTTGGCCAGATCCACCTGACATAGAATAATTTCAGATACAAAACTGTAGCTGCTCTGGGTTCTAAACAGACCATAGACCTTAAGGGCTAAACAGACCTTAATTGCTATTAAGACCAGCAATATAACTTAAGAAGGATGGACTCAGGATACTACAGATCACGTTGTAATTAGATTCGTCTAGTACTTAAATTAAATTACTTCATTAATTACAGATGTTTGACACTTCACCTCCAAATGAACTACAAGGTTGAGTGGAGTTCAAGTTTGTCAGCCCCCCAAGAGGGAATGACCGTACTTGTTTACCCTCCCTTCTCTCTGCTTAGGTGACTCCCTTTTCATCTCCAGTGATATCTCAGAATGACTCAGCTCTCACCTCTTGCAGGATCTCTGCCCCTGCAAAGCATGTGGCAGGGACTTGCAGACTTCCCCTGGCAGGTGAGATTGCCACCATGGTTTCTAAAGTTTTGCTCCTGGTCCTTATAAGCTTCCCATGTCTATTTCCTCCCCATCTGCCTACTTTGCTCTTTTTCCTGCTCTCTGAACATGGAGCCTCCTCCCAACTCCGGACCCCCTCTCCCTTTCTCTCTCCTCTCTCTTCTCTTTCTCTTTCTCTCTCTCACTGCTCACAACCACACATGGATTTCAAAACTGCAAACACTTTTTGTCTGGAGCAGACATCAGCATTGTTGATTTCTGCACAATGAGAAGACTTTCCTCCCATTTTGGAAAAGAGAAAGCTGACCTCAGAAGGATAAATACCGCCAGGGCACAGTAGGAGTACTTTTCTCTTGGCACAATTCTGATGACAAGTTCAAAGCCATCAAAGTCAGTCTTATAGTCAGAGTCATGGCCTATTTAAAGAGGAGTGGCAGTGTTGAGGAGGGATTGTGACACTGAGGGACTGGCAGCAGTGGGAAGCCATTGCCACCTTCAGTCTGAGAGCTGAAGGAGAGGGACAAGCTACTAATGCAATACCAAAGAACTGAAACTGCTCATGAGGCCACCCAACAGGGGCTGTGCCTGTAGGGAGGGCAGCCACACCAAAACCGTGGTCCAGCACAGTGGGGACAGGGGAAAAATGACCCCAGCTCCCTCTGCTCCCACTCTCTGCCAGCCTGTTGCTGCCCTTCTCCCATGGGTGAACCCCACAGGAGGCCAGGAGGCCAGGAGGCCCGGGGGTCAGAAAAGCATCCTAGAGGTCGGCCTCCTGGCACAGAACAGGATGAAGAGGGTGGGAAATGGGCCTGAGGGTGCAAACTGGGACTAACTGGTATAGTCACTTTTGTTGTTAAAACTTTGCTCCTCATTTTGCTTAGACATTTTACACTTTGCAATATCTAAGATTTCTGAAAACCAATGACTAGGCAGTTTAAAGAGAGTTCTTTTTCTCTTTCCTCTTAAAAGAAATCTTGCATGGCTTCCTGCAGAAATAGTTTATTCAATAGTCTTATATTTTAAAGAGGACTTTTTTTGGAGAAATCAAGAAAAGAGAAGTGTATGGAGCTATTACCAGACTTTTAAATAAATTTCTATGTGTCTGCTGAGAATGCTGTCTTAACAATGATTTATTAGGCCTACTAGAGTGGTTGACTGGGATTATATTTTATGAAATGCCTTGAGCTTCTTGGAGGAATGTTCCTCCTTGAATGCAAAGTCTTGTGTATATAGTGAAATAATGGCATGCAGTATCTGTGATTTCAGAACATATGCTTGTTGTTACAATTATACACCTCAGATATTCCTATTCCAGAATTCTCTCTGGAAGAAAAGATGTAAAAGCATTCAGTGGCAGAAATATCAGAAGTGACAGCCCGCCCTCAAGGTGACAATGGTCCTACTGGTTGTGGTATATTGTCCCCTAATCTTTTCTCTTCTCCTTCTTTCTCCCTTTCTTTCCACATCTCCTACCTCATTGCTTCTCTCTTCACTTCTTTCTAGATAGAAGGACAAGCTTTTGATAAAGAGAAATTGGTATATGAAGTCAAGCATCCTAGATATATGCATTTTCATCTTTGTTGGACTATTGCATACATTTAATTTCATATGAAATAAATCATTTTCAAATTGCTGATTTTTATGGCCACGATTCATACCATTAGATTTTTAAAATCTATTTACAATTTTCTTATGGTTTTTGTTTTAATTTGCTTTCCTTGGTTTTTCTTTTTCTTGATGACCATCTATCTTCCTTTATCTGGTAGTTCCCTGCTGGCTTGTATCTGGTCCCTAGTCCTCTTACTTCCAATGCAAAACTGGGTCTTAAAGTGGCACGTTGAGTGTCTTATCTCATATGATATTGGGAGCATTGCAGTTGCGGGCCTTTAGCTAGTGGCTAGCCAAGGCAAGAAAAGTTTCTACATCTAAGAACCGGGAGGACTAAGATAGTCTTATGACCAGGAAATGGGTTGGTCAATCTAAATTGTGACCAGCAGTGAACCAGAGTGCCAGTTTACTATGTCCTTATCAGCATTTAAAAATACCTTTTTCCCTGGCTGGTGTAGCTCAGTGGATTGAGTGCCAGTCTGAAAAACAGAAGGTCACCAGTTCAATTCCTGGTTAAGGCACACGCCTGTGTTGTGGGCCAACTCCCCAGAATAAGAGGCAACCGGTCAATATATCTCTCACACATTGATGTTTCTCTTCCTCTCTCCCTCTCATCCCATCTCTCTAAAATAAATAAATAAAGTCTTAAAAGAGATAAAAGTATAAAAATCTTTTATTATAACTTCAAATGTCCAAATTACCCAAAGTAATCTATAGATTCAACACAATTCCTATCAAGATTCCAATGATGTATTTCACAGAACTAGAACAAATATTTCAAAAATTTATATGTAGCCACAAAAGGCCTTGCATAGCAACAGCAATCCTGTAATCAAAACAGCAAGGTACTGGCATAAACACAGACACATAGATCAATGGAACAGAATAGAGAGCCCAGAAAGAAACATCTTTCTAGTCTTTATAGTCAATTAATATTAGACAGAGGAAGGAAGCACATACAATGGGTTAAAGATAGTTTATTCAATAAATGGTGTTGGGAAAACTGGACAGATACATGCAGAAAAATGAAACTAGACCACCTTCTTATACCACACACAAGAATAAATTCAAAATGGATCAAAGACTTAAATGTTAGAGCCGAAACCATAAAAATCATAGAAAAAACATAAGCAACAAAATCTCAGACATTTCTTGTAGCAATATTTTATCAGATATATCTCCCTAGGCAAGGGAAAAAAAGAAAAAATAAATAAATGGGATTATATCAAACTAAAGTTTTTGCACAGCAAAGGAAATCATCAACCAAATAAAAAGACAATTCACAGAATGGGAGAACATATTCAGTGATACATCCACAATTTATAAAGAATGAATACAATTCAACCCCCCCAAAACAAACAACCTAATTAAAAAATGAGCAAAGGACCTGAATAGACATTTACCCAAAGGGGACATACAGATGGCCAATAGACATATGAAAAGATACTCAATGTCACTAATCATCATAGGAAAGCAAATTAAAACCACAATGAGATATCACCTCACACCTGTCAGAATGGCTACCATCAATAAATCAACAAACAAGTGCCAGCGAGGTTGTGGAGAAAGGGGAGCCCTTTTGCACCATTTGTGGGAATGCAGATTGGTGCAGCCACTGTGGAAAGCAGTATGAAGATACCTCAAAAAGTTAAAAATGGGCCTGCCTTCTGACCCAGCTATCTCACTTCTGGGAATATATCTGAAGGAACCTAAAACAGCAATTCAAAAGAACGTGAGCAACCCTGTGTTCATTGTAGTGTTATTTACAATCACCAAGATATGGAAGCAGTCTAAGTGTCCACCAGTAGATGAGAGGATATTTACACAATGGAATACTACTTGACCATAAAAAATGACATTTTACCCTTTGTTACAGTATGGATGGACCTGGAGAACATTGTGCTAAGTGAAATAAGCCAGTCAGAGAAAGACAAATACCATATGATTTCACTCTTACATGGAATGTAATGAACAAACTGAACTAACAAGGGAAATGAGGACAGACTCACAGATGGAAAGAAGGACGACAGCTGGGGTGGGGAGGCTAGGGGGTGGAGGGATGGAGCAAAATGGAAAAAGGACTCACAGACCTGGACAACAGTATGGGGGTAGGGGATTATAAGGGAACTAAACGGTAATTGAAAAAATACAGTAAAGATTAAATAAAAAATAAAAACACCTTTTAGTGTAACTTCAAAATAAATAGGAACAAACGTATTACATTGAAAGATGTTTTAGTTTAAGAATAATTTGGGTGTGATAAGGTGAAAGAAGTCTTAAAATAATTGGATGGTTTATTATGAACTGAAGAAAACCAATATTCTGGGTCCATTGTTTTTTCTCTCCCAAAGAAAATACAATTGTCAGATACAAAAATGTATTATATTTCTTTTAGAAAGTTTGGAGATATCTTAAACTCTCTGGGCTTACAAAGTCTACATATATATGTTTAGTACTTTGCCTTCTGAAATGTGGGGGTTTGATATAGACGGCCTCTGCCAACTAGAACTTAAGTAGTTTTTGTTTCTATGATATATGTCCAGGAGTTCTTTGGAACTTTGAGTCAGTGAAATAGTTTCAAGTTCTGATACTAAGAATATATGGCAATATATACAGCTCCTGAGCCCCTTAGAGGGAAGTAATGGAGATTTTTATCTCCCAGTTATAAAACATCCCAGCTGTTTGGTCATTTGATGTTATTGTGTTTTCAAAACCTAATATATCTCAACACTATCCCAGTATTACTTCTAAATAATGACTGAGTTGGTGGTATTGAGGAGCTATAAACCATGTTCTCTTTACCCGTCCCAGAACTAAGACCTCATCAGGCTGAGATATATATACATAAAAAAATTTACAGTAGGACGTTTGGGTGAGAGATATAGGCAGTAGGGGATAAGAGTGGAGATTTTCAAGACTTTAAAGATATAGTGGCAAAGGTTATGCACGTCACAATTCTACACTGCATTGACCCAGTGGCATCGATCATTTTTCAGTGAATTCTTTGTGGTTTTGATGAATAGAATTTCACTTCTCCTCTCTGCCTACTACCATCCTCTCCACCACTTCACACATATCTAATTGATTCACAACTTCCCTATTTAGATATAAACAGAAAAGTGATGTTCATATTGCTTTGGTTACAGTAGTTGTGGCTAATGGCATGCTTTCCATAAATCCAGTTTTCCTGCGTCTTCTTTTATGCTGTATCTTGAGGTCTGCTTGCATCTGTACTCTCCTTATTTGACAAGTTGGAGTGCCTTCTCCCCACATCTTACGAGTCGGTATCTATAAGGCTCAAGAACCAACATGCTTTTCCAGTAAAAATGCTGCAGAGACACTCACGGGAATGGAAGGAGGGCCCGGGGGTTTCTGGCAGGTGTGCAGGTGGAAACAAACAGTGTTGAGTGAAATTGCACAGGAGCAGTTGTGTCAGAGTCTCAAGTACCCAACTGGGCTGTTTTTCTCTATTGCTCGTCTCGAATCCCTGGCTGTTGTGTGGATTCTTTTTTCTTGAATTTTCCCTGTGGAATGCTGTCACCTCCAATCTGATGGCCTAATGTCCTGCTCTGGATCATAATGAACTCTTGTGATTTCCCATCTGGCCAGCCTGCCCAGGGCCTTTGCTTTTGTCTCACTGGGCCTGGACTTCATAACACAGGACCATGCAGCCCTGTTATCCAGCCCACGCTGGGCAGTTCTCCCTTGGTCCCGGTTTTCTGTTTACGGTGCACCATTCAGAGGAGGTGTGGCAGAGCTTTGTACTGGATCGCTTGTATTTCCTTGAGAGCATCACTTTCAGAATTAAGCTGTGTTTGATTTCATAACTAAACTGTCACTTCCTGGGGTACCCTCTGTTTCATATCCATATCTTTCATTGATTCACAATTCTGTATTTTATTTATGGATCTATAGGCATAAAATCATGTTCAACTCATTTTGTGCGTGTTGTGTTGGTCTTTAGAATCACTGATAGTCCTCTCCCAAACTGTCTGTACCTCCTGCTCTCTTCAGCTGAAATGTGAGCTCCTGAGAGCAGGGGTCAGGTTACTCAACAGTTGCTTTGTGGCACTCAGACTGCCTGGCATGTAACAGTCATTTCTGAATCCCACTCGTGCTTCTGCATCCACTCTGCTGCTTGCCTTAATAGGGGCCCTGGGAGGGATTTATTTGGCATGTATTTCAGAGGAAGAGAAAAGATCAGAGAGAAGAAGTTATTTTTCGATGAGTCAAAAAATTGGGAAACAGTAGAGCCAGGATTCAGATTTAGGTCTCCTGACTCCAAGCTGATGCTTCTTCCACTCCACAGCGCAGATCAGCTTAGAAAGTATTGGCCCAAACTTATGACATTAGAATTCTTCCCCACAGGAGAAATGTCTTTGTTTAGAAGCATTCTGGATAGATGGGCCTGATTTTAAACCCTTTGGGCTAGGGAGGTGGCATAGGCCCAAAACCAAGAGAAAATTGGATTCCTGCATAAGACACCGAGCAAAATTTGGACTGGGTGTGCTGGCCCCCAAAGTATGACTATGTTTTGCAAGAAGTAGGGAGGCATTGGACATAAATGCAAGTGAAAAATTCCCTAAGAGAGGCCTGGCAGAAGGACTTTCAAAGAGCAGGAAAGTTTAACTTTTCTGTCCTGTTTAGTATCTGTGTTATCTGTGATCCCCTAGTTTCAGTCTGGCTGTTTGAGGAAATTTTACTACATACAACTGTGTCAGTGTTTGATTTTGAAGGGATCGGTGAAAAGTGGTGATACATTTTCGGTCAGTGGGGCAAAGAGAATAGCTAGAAGGAAGGACAGTAGGATATAGACAAGAAATCAGTGGGGGAAGGTTCAGAAGGACAAGGAGACGGAAACAAGAGGGGGTGTGGGACTGTTGGCCCTGGGGATTCACCCATGTCTTGGGGAGAGCGCTGAACCTTGCCAGAAGGAAGGCTGGTGGCTAAAGCCAATTTTATTTAGATGTTCAAAGTCAGGGTGACTCCAGTTGACATCTGTGTTCCAATAGAGTGACAGTAGCCCGCCCTACATTTTTCAGAATGTGGAACAGTGGGTGGATAATGAAGGGAGCATCGTGTTTTTTGAAAAATAAACAAACAAACAAGCAAACCCAAAATACATTCTATTATTTGGGGGAGGGAAGGTGTTAAGCAGCTGAAAACTTTCCTGCTGCTGATAGTTGAATCATCTGTTGAAAAGCAAATTTGACAGCATTAAAATGCATGGTAAAGTTTTATCTGCAGTACAGGCATATGGAAGCTCTATATGCCTCTTAGCAAATTCCAGGCTTCAGTCTCCCATGAACAGATATAATCTCTGAAACAAAACGCTGTTATCTTCTAATGCGACTGTTCATCTGAATGACAGAATGGAAAGGGGGCAGAGAGTGAGTAGGTGAGAGACAATTTCCTGCCTCTGAAGGCCAGCAGAGCATCTTCCCAGGACTCCTTGTGTTTTCAGCCATCTGGGATCATGGAATTTATATCCTGCAGCTGCTGACAAGGGCCCTGGTGAGCAAAGAGGCAGACCCATTCAACGTAGTGGGAGAGATTCGTGGTGCCTCTCTGTCCTCTCTTTTGCAGAAGCTCTAGTTGTGGGTCCAGGTGATTGGCACTGCAAAGCGTCTAGCACTTCTGAGAGACATTGCCGTAGAGATCAGATCAGTGGTCTAAACCACAGAAGGCAACATGACTCTTCTACCAGGTTTTGAGGTGGCCATACCAGTGAGTTCTCACACCCTTCGGAGGGAATGATGCTGCTGGTTCCTCTGCTGCCGTGGCTGCTGCCTTACTCCACTATGACCAGCTACCACCACTTACTGGAGGCCCGGCACTGTGGCTGAGGGCTTCCACACAACAACTCGCTGAATCCTCACCGAAACCTGTGGGATGGGCACCTAGGAGAAAACTGAGATTCAGAAATGTAAGGTACTCATTTCCTGTCTGAGTGGACTGGTCAGGAAAATAAAGGGAAGTTAGCACAAAGCTGGAGAGGAAGTATTGAATTATGGCTTTGAGTCAGGGCTTTCTCATCATACGGATGTGAGTTAGATGCCTGGCTCTGCAACCTTCTGGCCGTGTGAGATTGGCCAAGTCCCTGACTTCTCTGAGGCTCAGTTTCTCCATCTGAACATTGAGGATAATGATTATACCTCTTCTAGTCCTTCTACATTGCAAGTGATCAAGAAATGCTATCCAATTTTATTGCTATTATTAATGGCTATTATTTTTTTCTGTACTAACATATCAAAAAGGCTTGTCATATCATTCCCTGCAGAGTAAAATGATCTTTAAGGTAATGATTCCCTTTAAAGGTCTCCAAAATTTAAGCAGAAAGTGGCTTCAAAGGGACATTCTTTTTTCAGGTTAGGGGTGATGGTGGTAAATGACCAAGTAGCCAGGCCCCAGTCCCACTAAGTTTCCCTGTTTTGATCTCTGATTTTGTGACCAGGGTTGTTACTCTGTAGTACAGAGGAGACTGACTGGAATGTATCACAAAAGGAACATTAATAACTACTGTATCAGTTATCCATGGCCATGTAACTAAACACCCCAAACTTCTCACTTTAAACCAAATTATTTATTATCATTCAGGATTTTGTGGATTTTCTGCTGGTGTGTCCTGAGCTCACTCTTACGATTCCAGATGACAAGTGGAATTGCTAGATAGACAGTCCAAGGTGACCTGGCGCAGATGTCTGGGAGTTGGTGCTGGCTGTCATGCTGGGCACTCGGTCCTCTTCTGCCTGGCCTTCCCCCCTCCACTGGACGACACTAGTTTCCTTTCAGCATGGCCTCCTCAGAGCACAGTTCCCAGAGGGCAGTCCCCACTTAGCAAGCCCCGTCTTCAGTCCTGTTTGTGCATAGGCCATTGGATAAATCAAGTCACATGGCCAAGGCCAGTGGAGGCGACTTAGGCTCTACTCTTTGAAGCGAGAGGTGGCAAAGACTTTGTGGTCATTTTTAATCTATCACAGTTACAAACATAAGACATAAAAAATAAAGAGAAGGCACCAATAATATATAGTAAGAAAAAATGGAATCCAACTTGTAAGTATGGATTTTTGGTCTTCCTTGGCTCCAAGGGCTTTCAGACCTTGCCTGATCCCACATCCTGTCTGAGTAAAGCACCACCCACTAGCCCCTGGGCAGGTGAACTTAATGGGCACCTTGCCTGTCTCCTTCCTTTGTGTCTCCTGGCAGGTTGGTAAGGTGCCATCTTACATTCTATGCTGTTATCCTTTGGAAACTGGCTACTGGACTTCTCTATTCCCTAGACCCTATTCAGGGGACCATTCTTCCTCTATAGTGTCCCATCCCCCACACCCCATTCCCAAGTTACCCAGCCTTATAACCTGCTGCTGGGACTAAGGGACATAATGTGATTGACTGATGTCTTAATGCTGTGATAATTTTTGTTAATTGAAATTGCAATGAAATTATTCCTTTTCGTTGATCCTGTTAACATTTTGGAGACTACATTTAGCTTTATTTTAATTAATAGAGAAATGTAGGTTTTCTTTATAGAAATGATTTATTTTTATACTTGCTATTGCCTATTATGACTTTTTAATTAAAATTATAAACTTGGCATCTTTCCAAATCTCTCTCTTTCTAAGTGGTTATATAAGTATCAAAATATTTAATACAGCATATATAACAGATATTTCTTATTTGTGTAGTGGTGCTAAGATATATTTATCCAATTCCCTGATGATGAATATTTAGGCTGTTGGTATTTTTTAAATGATAACAAACCATGTTGCAATAAATACCTTTTTACATATAACTTAATACACTTATTATGATTACTTCCAGAGGATACATTCCTGGAAATGGGATCACTGGGCCAAAGGATGTATACAATTTATAAAACTGATTTCATCAGCTTGTCTGTCAAATAATGTTACAGATTTATATTCCCAGTAATTGTGTAAAAGAATGAGAATATTCCTTTCCTCCTAGTTTTCATGTGATTTTCTTGAAACCCCAAATTATGTTTTGCCCTGTTTTTCCAAGAGAAGAAGTGAAGAACTAAAAGTTAATTACGTCCAACCAGGGAAAGAGCAGAACCCTAAACTAAAAGACTTCATTTCCTGATAGCCTGAGTGCAGCCCTGCTGAGAATATCCCAGCCCAGGACTCCCCGGAGACAGCGGAGACGGAAGTCAGACAGGCTGTGAAGCCGAAGCCCAGACAGCTCTGCTCTGGGACTAGCTGTCCCTTCACTGCAGGTCAGGCCTCCCAAAGGGGCCTCCGAGGCCAGACGGTTGACCACCTGCGCTCTGCAGAAGGACCCCTACTCCAGAGGCTGGAAGTTTCCAAAGCGAACTCAAACCCCTCCTTGTCCTGGGAAGACCATTAGGTCCTGGCACAATCTGCTGTCTTATGGGGAGTGATCAGGTTCAATGAGGCCTAATCCCTGCTCCAGGCTTTGAGGTTGATAGGGCCCGGCAAGGAAAAAGCCTTTGTTTGTCCTCTGGCAAGTGGAACAGAGATATTCCGGGAACCCACCGCGGACACAACTTTTCCTTCCACTTAAAACCCCCAGCTCCCTCGTGTACTCTTTGCTTTCCCCAATCACTTTCCTTTAGTTACACTTAGAACTGCAGCAGAAAATAATTGAAGGTATTTGGACGTTTGGCAACTCCTTCTGACTAGTGGTAGAAAAAGGCCTTTTATCTCTTTGTTATGTTCTGAGTGTGTCTGATGAATGTCTGAGGTGACTCCAGGGAGTATTTTGTGAAGGGCTTTGCCTGGGATCTGAATTCCAGGAAAACACACACCCTGGGGCTTCGGGTAGATGTCCTTGACTCCTACAGCGCTTGTGAAATAGAGCACTTCTACACTTTCTCTTCGAGACCAGGGGAGAGTGCTGAGGGAGCTCAAGCCTCACCCTTTGGTGACCCTTTGGTAAGGTGACAGCCTTCCAAAATTCTGAATATCAAATTAAACCTTTGTTATAATAATATCTTATTTCTTCACACTCAAATGCAAAGGGTTTATGATTTTTCATTTCTATTATTCATCCATGTCAGAGCAGGAGGTGCCCTGAGAAATAAGCCTTCTAATTCAAATTCCTCATTTGGAAAAGCTTCAGCCCAGAGAGAGGACATGAGTTGCCTAAACTCACTTATATCTTCTTGGTACCAGGCTCTGGCCCCAAGCAAGCCTTCTGACTGGTGGAGGGAGGTGTTTCTAAGTGATCCTTGGGCACCAGGCATGTGCTAATCACTTCATAGTTCGTCACATCAAATCCTTAGACAATTCTATCAGGACCATCATCCTCGTTTACAGGTAAGGACAATAGGTTTTGGAGAGGTTTTATAAGCTGTCTAATATAGTGTATCATTCGTTATGGCTTCCAGAGCAAATTATCACAGACTTAGTGTGTCTAAACAAACCTGTATGTCTCGAATAAGACAAATTTGTCATCTTACAGTTGAGTAGCTTACATCGTATTTTGCCGTGTATAATACGGTCCCGTGTATAATGTGTATCCATGTTTTTGGCCCAAACTTTCAGTAAGAAAATCTTTTGCTTTAATTTTTTTAATTCAATTATTTGTTTATTTATATTTAGAAACAAAACCAATTATCGTATTCCAGTCTACTATTTTGCATATGGATATCATTATTGTTATACTTTTAATGCATAAGCATAAATAAAAGAATTAAAAACATTTATATAGATACAGATTTAGTACTACCCATGTATAATGTGCATCCTTATTTTTCCCTCAAAAATTTGGGCAAAAAATTGCACATTATACATAGCAAAATACGGTAAGTCTGAAATGGGCTCAAATCCAGATGTGGACAGCACTGAGTTCCTTTCTGAGGGCTCGGGGTGAGGATCAGTTCTTTGGCCTTCTCCAGCTTCTAGAGGCCCCCACAGTCCTTGGCTTAAGGGCCTCTGTGTTGCTCTTCAGAGCCGGCAACAATGGGCTGAATCCTTGCATTGCATCTCTCTGATGCTTCTTCCTCTATCATCCCCTCGCTCTGTGTCCACAGCCAGGAAAGGCTCCCTGCTTTTGAGGGCTCATGTGCTTAGGTTGGACTCACTCAGATAATTTAGGATAATCTCCCCGTCCTCGAGGTTAGGAGTCCAGTTGTCAATTCGAATCCTTTTGCCCTGTAAGGTTAAGAGCAGGGACATGTTTGGAGAAGGGGTGTCGTTATTCTGCCTGCCACTGTCTCCCCTCTGGCCCTCAAGAACACATTTCTATCCCATGTGCAAAATACATTCGTCCTTTCCCAGGTTCCCAAAGTCTCAACCCATGGCATGAAAGAAGTCGCATGTGATGAGGTTAACTGCTGGTTTACTGCACAGGCTGCCAGTTTGCTCTAACGGGGGTGGGGGGTTGATGGAGGGGTAGGGGTGTGGTTTTCTTACTGATTAGCATAAGCTCTTCAACTTACAGAAAGTTCCACTGGAAGCTCTGTGAAGGCAGGAAAACTGTCTATTTTGTTAATCATTCCATCCCAGTGGCTAGCATACAGTAAGTACTCAAACAGTTGTGAAGCAGATGAATGTTCAAGAAAATAAGCATCTAAGTAAACCAATGGCATAAACAAGATGCAGAGCTGTATAAAGTCATTACAGGAATACACACTTCCTGTTCCAATAGAACTTGTACTCTTCTCAATGTTTTTAAGAGCCCCTTGGAACAGGTCACAAACGTCACCGAGCCCAGGTTGCCTTTCCAGGTGTACTGATGACACTGCCTGTGCTCCATCTGTGTTTTAATTGCAGTAAGCCCTTGAATGATGTCACTTCCTTCAATGTCATTTTGTTGTGACATTGATGAGATGTCCTAGCTCTTGTTTATATCAATCAGCCTATGATAACATTGGTTTCGTTCTATGTCATTTTGCTTAAAGTCAAAGAACCTATGAACAACATGAAGTGAGGACTCACTGTACTAGTCAATGTTTTTTCAGACACCATGATTCCTGTTGAGATTAACTCCCAGCCAGACATTTATTATTCTTGGTGTACTCTGAGTATAAACATCCTGATTATTTTTGTAGATAAAACGCTTTTCTTCATTTTCTCCTAATATTCTCCTCCATGATGATTGCTTCAATGACAGAAGTATCAATTTCCCAACAAAGGTACTAAAAAAATTTTTGGCTTAGATTAGTAGTAGCCAGGGCTAGGGGTAGGAATAAGGATTAACTGTAAATGAACACAAGAGATTTTATTGTAATGATTGGTTTTATTGTAACAAATATTGTAATGATTGTAATGAAAATGCTCTGATGATTTTGATGACGGTTATACATTTGAGTAATTTTTCTAAGAATTATTGAACTATATCCTTAAAATAGGTGAAATTTATGGTATATAAATTATGCCTCAATTAAATTATTAAAAAATAATTTGTCATTCACTCAAAATCACTGTCCATATGTTTAGTGTTAAAAGCATTTTTTAAACAAAGGCAGTCTCTAGATAAATCCCTTATAGTAATAAGACCTAAGCCTCTTCAACTGTATCTTAGCCTATTAATAAGCAGAGGCAGACATGGCCACCCTTAGTTGCTCCAGAAGTAAAATTACATCAACTTGTTTGCCTTTTTCAAGAATAAGTAGAGATTCATTACTAATCTTTACAAAATCCTGATATTTGGTTTAATTTATCTTAAATTTATCAGAATAATTGTTGAGATGTAATTCAGAACCGTGCACTTTCATGTCCTACCATTCATTTAGAAGTAGTTATTTAACCCCCAATCCATCAGTGGACTCCTAAAGAGACAAGTCGGTTTCCCATGACAAATAAAGATTAATATGCTGGTGTATACGCAGTGAGCAGGTAAACAAAAGGAGAAAGGAAATTCTTGTCAGCTTTTTAGCATTTGTGGACTTAAACATCAATCACAGAAATGCATTTCTGGATGTACAGTGTCCAGCAGAAGCAACGCCTCCCTGAGTATGGTTGGTAGGGTAATAATATGAGTACAATAATTTATAGTTTTAATTTGAACATTTCACCTAAAATGTCATCTGGTATGCTTGAGTGTTATATTAATATGTTATAGAATTGCATGCTTATGATTTTGTAATGAAAGATTTTGTAATAAAAAAGAGGCATTATTTGTGCTGGACACTGTAAATGCTCAGCATCAAACAGACATGTGTGCACTGCTGCAAATATAAAGGGTTTAAAACAATAAAACTTCATTTGGAAATTGTGTCAATAACTCCCATGCTTGATGTAAGATTCCATGTTCCTTAGACAAAGGAATATTTCATCACGAGAGAAAGCCTGTCCTGCAATTTCAGTCACAGGCTTGGTTTCTACGTCAGCCAGGGAGGGGAGCTCTGACCTCAGCTTCACTCCTTGTTCCCCAGTTCAGTGTTTCTTCTCCAGGAGGCTCAAGGGCATACCTGGCGTGGTTCTGAAAGTGCTGACTCCAAACCTCTGAGTCAGCATCTCCCAGCTGGAGTTCTAGGAATCTGCATTTTTCATAAGAGCTACAGGTAATTATCATGCACATTAATACCTAAAATATATGATCCGAGAGCCTGGACAATATTTGGAAGATTCAGCGTGGACTCTTTAGATTCATTAACATTCCACGAAAAAGTGTTGCAAAGTAGTGTTTCTTCAGCTTTAATGTGCATCCAAAATCACCTGGGGATCTTGTTAAGACGCCGACTCTGATTTCGCAGGTCTGGAGAGGAGCCTGTGTTTCTGCATTCTAACAAGCCCCTTGCTGCTGTCAGTCCATAAACCGCACTCTGACTAATAGGGCTTCAAAGTGAACGCACGCCACGCTAGAGGATCAGAACCCCTCCCAGAGGGGAGAGCTGCACTAAAGATCATCCTGTGCAGATGTGCTTCCAGTTGGAGAAAGGGAGGGGAGTAAGGGTACTTCTGGGCATCTGGGCTGCATGTAGGGGTCTGATGGGAGGTTCTCTCTTGGGCTGTGGAGAATGGAGTCAAGGAAGGGCAGAAAGTCACTGTGGAGAGGGTGGGAGAGGCAGAAGCTGGGAAGAGAGCCATTTAGGAAGTACACCTGATCACAAACATGATGAAGTGTACAAACAGTGGAAATAAAGACTAAGGATGGAGAGCAAAGTCAGCATGTCTAGAACGGGTTAGGGGGGCAGGGGGCAGAATCTGGGGATTCCCCAAAGGCTGAGGGGTAGCTGCAGAGGATGTTTACAGATTGCCCACTTGCCACTTCCTCCTGGGCAGGGAGCAGCCGCCCCAGTGAATTCCATATCCTCAGTTTAATCCTGGATGCGTAATGTTTATACTTTTATGGGGCTGTACATTGATGGGTTTTTAAAAAGTGATCTATTCAAGTTATATGAAACAGTAACTCTCAAACTGAAATATGCCTAAGAATCACCCAGGCAGCTTGTTAGAACGAGGTTCCTGGACCCTACCCTGCGAAACTGTCTCCGGCAGTTCTGGGGTGTGTCCAGGGGTCTGGATTTTCATTAAATGCATCAGGTGTTTATGATGCCAGTGATCTGTTGTCACACTTGGAGAAAAAGTGGTCTGCAGTGACAAAATCATCAGCGTGATTATTTGGCCTTTCGCTGGTTGAAGTTCAGAGCATTATTTGTCCTGCAGGAAAACTAAAATGTAGAGTTGGGTATATGGAATAACGCAGAGTAGAAATGAAGTAAAATGAAATGAAATAAATAGTATTGATTGTGTCATATTCAGCGGTGCTATCTATCTCAGTCAGTTCTTCATCTTGTACCTTAGTTTACCTGTACAAATTCCCCTATGTAGTAATAACTACTAGGTGTGTGTGTGTGTGTGTGTGTGTGTGTGTGTGAGTATGTGATTCTATCATTCCACAGTTAGCAAGTTCTTTTCTACATGCATTGTCTCATTTACTCCTCAGAACAACCTAGTAGGGTAGGCAATCTTATTTGGTCTCATTTCACAGATGAAGAATCAGACTCAGAGAGACTAAGGAACTCACACAAGATCATGTAGCAGGGGGAGTCTGATCTCGGATCCTGCACTCTGACACCAATTCAAGGTGTCCAATGGGTGCTGTCTGCCAGATTTGACAAGTCACGTCCTTCTCTCGCTCTCACAGCACGTGTTAATATGAGTTTTGTGTCCTCAAGGCTGGTTTTGCTGTGCAAAGGGGATTATTTAGAAATAACTCTGGTTTCAGATATTCATACTTAAATGTTTATAGTTACAAATTCCAAACCTAGTTTTTTTCTTAACCTTTTAAGTTTATTTACAAATATTATTACACTATTTATATAGTTAGCATATTTAACAACCAGTTTGAGTTTTAACGACTTAATTAAATCCCTTGATATTTTAAACTGTATTTATGGATTTAATATATCTGGTTTTATTTAGAAGTATATCAGTTGTCTTACTTACAAATAAAAGCTTTGCAAGTACTTAAATTGCTTATACTCTAATAAATTAAAGTTATAACTATGGTGAATTCAAATTCTCTTAAACATTCCAATGCTGTAAATATAAACTGGGAAAGTTTTCAGTTGTAAAAGGTCTAAATTAATTATTCACTTGTGCATTGTAAATGAAATTGCAAGCCTCATCTGCAAAAAAATAGGTCACCTTTTTAAAAAATATTACAGAATGCTTCTTAAGTATAAAAATGTTAAAAATGTCATCTTATCCATTTGCATAGTTAATTCTAAGTTTCCTAGGTTAAAGCCTGCATGTCCGCTAATTAAATGGTTACATCATCTTAAGCTAATTTAAGAGATATTTTTCGAAGTGGTAAGGCTGAACAACAAAATATTTGGCCCCCAAACTGACTGGATTTATTGTTAGTGACAATGCCCAGTCCTGGGCCCTATTTACATCTGTAACAAGGGCTCCATAATTCAGAATTGGTCACACAGCCCTCATTTCTTATAAAGTATATTTGATTTAATTCTACTGGACACTCAAGTAAATCTTCATCATCCCTTAGGTGAAATTTTGCATTTTTGGCTGTTAAGACACTGAAACATCCTCTAGGCTAATTCAAAAGGCCTTCAAGCATGACCACATTTAATTCTTCGTATGCCTTCTTTTTAGTATTCAGGCTCAAATGTTTTTTTCTGGTTATTAAAACTATTTTTGACTAATTATTAGTTATCTTTCTTGGCTTCGTCTGACTGGCAACCTCAGATTTTAAGGTCACTGTCCAGGGTGTTGGATGCCGACCCATAAAGTGATAGGAACAAGAGAGGTGGAAGTGTAAAAATCACCTGTGTTACTGGGGAAGCCGGATTGGGGAACCGACCTTCGGGCTGCCCTTGTGCTCCCCCACCCCCACCCACTGCCTTTCTCACCCTCTTCCCAGTCAAGACCTTGGAGCTCGCTATCAGAGGGAGAACCTGAGAGGCAGAGGTTTGCTCAGCTGCACTTCTGGCGGTTGCAATGGGGATGCGGAGCCTCCAGAGCGAGAAAGGCAGCAAGATTACACATGCGCATTGTTCTTAAACACTGACTCCGCCAGGCCAGAGACACAGCACTCACCAAAGAGATATATCTTCCTCTAGATGGGCTGGAAATTTTGCTAGATAAGTTTTCCACTCATTGAAATAAAGGGACAGGCCGCCATTTATCCCTCTAACATTTCTGAGCATTAAATAGGAAAAATAGTTGTTAAACCCCTTTGAAAATTAGAAAGTTCTACTCAGTCATTAGCAACATTGATGATTGTGTCTAAAGGGATGTGAGTGTGGAAGTCGTGTCAGAAAAATTATTCAGGTTGAATTCTTCACTGGCAAGAGGTATTTACTGTTCTCTATGCCTTGAGTGACGATTTTGATATATGGACATAAACGAGGCAGAACAGGAGGGATAAAGACGTTGGATGGACAGGGAAGCCTATTTAACGCAATAGCAACAAATACGAGGCATTTGGATCACCAATGACCTTTCTGCTCTAATGAGGTGGCTAACTGAGAGCAGACTGTGGAAGTTTTTAGTCAGCCATGCTTTTTAATCTTCAGGATGGCTGTAAATCAGCGGGAAGCCCGGCTCACCCTTCTTGTCTGACCCTCTATTAATTGTATGGGGTTGATAGGCCACTGGAGAGTTGAGTGAGGGTGGTTTTCTTTAAGACTCCAGATCTCAAGTTCTTGGCAAAATGTCTGCATTTGAACTTGGGACGGATCTGCAACTGGCCCCTGACTCGGCCTTCGCGAGCACAGAAATACCGCTACCTCTTCGTAATTGTGGGGCTGAGCCTTTTTCCTTCTCCTGGACGATCACAGTACCCTCCTAATGGTCTCCCTGCTTCCACTCCAGTTCCCCCTGGGAACCCAGAGTGATTAGTTTAGAGTGTTAATCAGAATATGTCACTGATCTGCCCAAAACCCTCCAAATCTTTCTGTCCCCAAATTTCAAAATCCTCATGTGACATGGCTTATAGACCCTATGCACTCTGGTCCCCGTGCACCTCCCCACTGTCACCTCCCACTATTCTCTTTGCTTACTTTTCCAGCCATGCCGACCTCATGTACTCTTTCTAGCACATGCTGATCTCTTTTGCTCCAGATAGCTTCCTTGCTCAAGCCAGAAGGGCATCTAGGTCTCTATTCAAATGTCCCTTCATCAGAATGACCCACTGTGTGGGATGGATTGTGCCCACAGCCCCCAGTCATATGTTGAAGCCCAAAGCCCCAGAACTGCCGAATGTGACTGTTTTGTGAGATAAGGCCTTTAAAGAGGTAATCAAGTTAAAATGAGGCTGTTAGAATGGGTCCTAATTTGATTAGACTGGTGTCTTTATAAAAAGGGGAAATTTGGACAGAGAGACACCAAGGATGCATGTGCACAGAAAAAAGACCATGTGAGGACACGGTGAGAAGGTGGCCATCTGCTGGCTAAGGAGGAAGGACCGCGCACAGACCAAGCCTGGAGCACCTTGGTCCTGGGCTTCTAGCCTCTCAAATGGAGAGACAATACATTTCCGTTGTCCAGGCCACCCAGTCATGGCAGCCTGAACAAAGTAGTATATCCACCCTGACCACTCAAGCGATAGCATGCCTTAACCTACTTATAATTTCCTTCATAGTACTTATTCGGTGATATTATATTACATGTGTGTTTATTTCCCTCTTCATTGACTTTCTGTCCCCGTGAAGACAGAAACTTTGTCATGCTCATTGTTCGAATGCCCAGCACAGTGTCTGGCCTGCAGTGGGAGCTCGGGAAAGATTCATTCATACCTACACAAATGGAAGAAGTTGTTAAGGTTTCTTGTCTTCCTGGTCTTTCTCCACCGACTGGTCTTCCATCTCCGTGAAGGCTTCCTTGATTCCCAAACACCTTCCTGACTTTCTGGACCCCCCATGCCCCCAGGTCTTCCACTGACGGCACTGACACTGGACCTACCTGTTTGGCCCCTGGTCACTCCTTGCTTCTTGATGGCTCCGTGATGCTGCTTTGGCTGGTGTTTATGAGTTTCCTTCAGAAAAAGGAAAGTCTGTCTGAAAAGGTGCTTTGCACTGGTCTTAAATGCTGTGCATCTATCTCTGTACTGATGGCTAAACTTTCTATTTTCAGCCATTTTCATGACACTTGAATTGAACAGCCTGCCCAATCCTTATCCTGCTGAGCGAGGCTGAGTTTTCTCAGACAAATGCAGCTAGCGTTTGTCCAGCCAAGGAGACACCAGGCACCAAAGAAAGCACTAATCAATTACTTTGCCTAGCTCAGATGAAAACTTGCCATTTTGATGCTCTCAAGACTGTGTTCATTCTAATAGCTGAGTGGCGATGCCACACACAGAACTGGGTCCATCTGCAGGGCTTGCCAGATTACGACAGTATGGATGCCTGGGTTATTATCTGTAATGGAAACATGGGCAAGGGCCAGGAATTTGTGCAAACTCTACAGCTGGCAGTCAAGGCCCTCCCCAAACTGCCTTTAAGCCCGGTCTCCCACATTTTGATGCAAAGCTTCTGTTTCACTGTCGACAGGGTGGGCTCACTTGGCTTACTGTTTCCTGAGCACACCTTTCCCTTTCCCATGCCTGACTCCTTTACAAGATAGGTAGTTGGGTGAGGGCACAGACATTAACTTTTGCTTTGGTAACAGACTGCACTTCTCCATGCTTCATATTCATCTATAAGATGCTACCACCCTCCAGAGCCATTCTCAGTTAATAATAAAAATTAGCTAACAGATAATAAGTTCTTACTATGCTCCAGGAGCTATCCTTAGTTTGTAGCATGGGGTAACTTATTCAGTTCTTATAATATAGGTACAAATATTGTCTCCAGTTTATGGATGAAGGGACAGGAACAGAAACACCATCTCCACTTCTGCAAGAAACGTCTCCTGATCTCTCCTGTATGATCTAATTGTGTTGTTCTTTAAACTTCAAAGCCCACATTTGTTTCTTCTTTTCTGTCACATAGCTTATGTGATCTTGTAGAGTAGTTATAGACATGCTGGTCCAACTCATGCTGCTGGTCTATGAGCTCCTTAAGAGCAGAGGCCATGTCTTAATCGTTTTACCCATCATACTCTTTCTTACTGGACACAAGTGCTTAGGAATTGTTTGCTGCATTGGCTTGAATTGACTTGTTGGCCCTGGAAGTCCTAGGCTTGCTGTTGACAGTGTCCCCAGGATGCACATCTTGCTGCAGAGAACAGGTACCAACCTAATTCCAACTAAATTCCTTGGTCATGATTCCTAGGGATTGGGCATTTTTGGCCCAGTACCAGGGCTCTTTCTCAAAACAGACCCAGCCAGCTGCTCCTGGGTCATTGTCCCTCTTTGGTGATGGAGTAGCTTGGCATGGTTTTAGGAATGCAGTAGATATAGAACCCATTTGGGAAAATTTGGTTCCTTCCATCTGTTGGAATCTGGGCTGGAGGTTTTAAATACATCTCTATGTTCTTTCATATTGTCTTCCAGTCTAAGTAAGCAGGAAATAACCTGAGGTTTACTCATATTTGAAGTATAGCCCTCCTCTCTTGGAAGGGACTTCCTCCTTCATCTCTACCTCTGACCTTCTCTAACACCAGTATGCATGCCACTCACAAGTCATGAGGTGCAGAGGGTCTGTGTGGCATTGAACTTTCTGTGGGTGTGTACATTTCATCTCTGAACATTGCCCAAACCTCCCAGAGACCAGCGGGGGAGCCTTAGGCTTCCTTTAAGTTCCACAACTGGGCATAGAGATTGGACACACAGGTGGCTTTGTGATGGACCCACTAACCCTCCACCACGTGCTCACAGACACAGTGAGGATTAGACAGGTACTGTGAGATCAGACAATCAAGCAGATAAGGAAATAAGCCAGGATGCCCCACAAGTATATCTATGATAAATGGAGGGAATTTCAGGGAAGTGTTTGGAGAGTCTAATATCATACCTTAATGGCCTCTGTGGATACCTTCCATAAATTATAGACTGAGGCTTTAGAAATGTTAAGTAACCTGCTCACATTGCCCAACTAATAAATTTCAGCATCAAGGTTTAAACTCTGGTGTTTTTAAAACCACCTTTGCTTTTCACACCTATTACTCTTACATGTAATTGTTAGGATTGTGGACCTGAAAACCAGCCCTGAGCTGTGCACAGGGGAAGAGCTAAGTGTTCTCAGAGCTCTGTCTTCTCTACCTAATGGTTCTTTCCCCAGAATGCATCTGCAGTAGGTTCCCATTTCCTTTAGTCCTTGGCTTTGTCAATGTGCAAAGCCATTTAAAATTAATTAAATTGATTCTTATCTTAAAATGGGTCCTGGATAATGTGTTTGGAGTTGCCAAAGGAGCTTCCCCAAAGGCATGTTAATGATATATTAGTTTTCCATTGTCCCCTTTTTTTTTTCCTTTGGATCCCATACCCCAGGCCTTCCATTCCCAAGAACAATAATTGTGGCTGTTGTTATCACAACACAGAAGGAAGCCAAGTGTTCCAGCCTCCTAGAGAGATGGAATCCCCATTAGGCTCCAGTGACAATGCCGTAGACTCTGTCCTTTGTCTGAGAGCTTCTCGGAGACAATGGTGGGAGCTTGGAGCTGAATTCATTATGACTGTTATCTTCCAGGGTGATTGATGGGAGCCTAGGTTACTGCAATCACGCACAATGAAAAGAAAATGATAAATCCTGAATAGCTTATAAACCCAATTTTATTTTATTTTGTGCTAAAGTGCCTTCATATCATTATGTGAGACAATAAAACCTATTGTATGCCCTAATTCGAATCTCTTCTTCATTATAAACATCCTCCGGGGTATTACAGAATTGTTTTGGTGTTCCATGTGTCACCTTCTTTAATTCTTCCATCTGTAAAATGAGGCTGGGACTTTATGATCCAGGAATAAAAGATGTGACAAGATGGAAATTATCAAAGCGTGGTGACTTGCGGACTCTTCTCTCTAAACTTAAAATACGGCACGTCCAGCCTCAAAAGCTTTCCTTTGAACTGTGCTGGTAAGACAAACAGCAGTATGTGGCTGGAGATGGTGATATATCACCACGGAGAAGTCTAACTGAGCTGATGTCACCCAGCAAAAAGACGGGACACTAAAGAAGAGAACTCAGCTCTCAGGCTAGTTAACAGCTACTTCTTCTTCAACATGGAGCTAAACCCATGTATTCAGGGAACTTTGGAATCCCCGCCCAATGGGTCTCCTCAATTCTGCTGAATCACTGTAGGAGCTTCTTGAATCCAACAATGAGGCAGAACTTCCAGGGACAGAGGCAGAAGTGGTTCAATGAATTCCTGCCTGAATTCAGGGGGAGCCCATCTGGAAGGTCCAACAGCTGAGTATGGGCAAGGGAAGGCAAGTTCACTTTAACTGCCAACCCTTCACTTCATTCATTTGCTAGTTGCCCTGAAATGACTCCTCACCTTTGTAGAGCCTGGCCTTGGGGCTGGTGCCCCATGCATCCTGGGTCTGGGAGATGTGGGGTTGCTGGTTCTGGCTCTGCCATCAATAAGAGTGAGACTTCCCCAATCTGAGCATGGATTTTCCTTTGATAAGGATATTGGACTAGGAAATCTCCAAGGACCCCCTCCCTCCATTACTAAAATACTGTGATATTCTGACAAAACTCTCTTTGTGACTGTCAGCATTTCATACTAGAATCCCCCATGGCGAGCACCATTAGAGTGTTCACCACATTAAATACATCAATGAAAATCCACACTTCCTTCCTACTGTTCAGTTATCTGTCCCTCATTCCTTAGCTCCCTATCCCCTTCCTTGTTGTATTTGTTTTGAAAATACTCATTCATCTTTATACACCTGTATTACCCAATCTCATTGGTGAGATCCAGCTTTCTCAAACCTCCATTTTCCTTTCTCTCTTCTCACTCTAAACATGTTTTCTTTGACCTCAAAAAGGAAACTGGAACCATTGTCGGGGGGAATTGTATAACTTCTTTCCATTAAATTTCAGAATTCATCTGCATTTGTCCTACCCTTTCTCCTTTATTTCTGTTACAATACAAGTGTCCTTTCTATTCAGATCAAGGTTTCCATCACTGCTCTGCTGCGCACACCTGGGGAACTTCGTCTCGTATTATCTTCTTTTCTCTCCTACGTGTTTGGCCTTTCCTTCCTGAAATGAATCCTTCCCATCAACATTTCACCATGCCCTTTTCCCATCTGAACACAAAGCAATACTCCTTAAACACAATCTTTCCCATGAGCCTACTGTGCCAGCTTATTAGCACATTGTCTCTCTTCGTGTCCCCAGACACCTTCTCTAAAGAATTACCTACACTTATGGCCCCATTTCCTTACTTCTCAAGTACACTTCATCTCATGCCAATCTGCCTTCCACCCCCACCATTAACCCAGACCTCCTTGCATTAAATGACTATGCCCCTCCATGCCATTAAAATGAAGGCAGCTGCCACTTACTTCTCTCTCTTCCCACTAGTCACAATCTCATCTGGGACTCTGTACAGTATCTTTACTGGTCACCTCACGTCTGTTCTTCTCTATGCTCTCCAATCTGTTCTCCATCCTGCAGCCAGGATTTTGAGGGTATCAGCAAAGGTGGGGGTGGCCGATTGGGTGGCTGAGTTGGGTGAAAAGAAGCAGAGGTGTGCTGTATGGGTGGCATCTTGGACAAGGTTATGGCAGGTCCCCTCACCCTCCGAGAAGCTACATGGTTCTCTTTGCCTAAGTGTTTATTTGGCAAAGGGGTTTTTAATTAGTACAAAGAACTGGGCAGGACCTCATTACCCCAAAGCAGTGATCCTGTTCCAGAATGAAGAGAGAGCCAGCGTGCATGCCCAGAAAAAGCTAGAGCTATCAGAGCAGAGTGTTAGGGCTGAAAGACACCTAGCAGTATATCTGGCTCAAGCGAAAGCAAAGTGGACCATGTAATTCTTGTAGCATGAAAACAGTGGTCCCTTATGTATTTTGGTAAAGTTTCTTGTGAGTGGACCAGCCCATGCACTGGCACCGGTATTCGGCTTTTCCAGATGAAGTGTGAGCCACATGGTGGAGGAGCAGCCCTCACACTTGAGTGTGCACCAGAATCACACACAAGCTTGTTAGCACAGTTCCTGTGTCCACCACCAGGAAATCTGATTTTGAGAAAGCAGAGGGGGTTGAGGAATCGGCATTTATTTTTGCTTTTTAAAATTACAGTTTTTAAAAAATTCAAAAGAGTAATAAAAGGTAAAAAAATAAAATTATAGTAAAATGTACAACCCATACAATTTGCCATCCCAACCTTAGAAAAGTGTACAGTTCAGTGGCATTAACTACATTCATACCAGGTGTAACCATCATCACCATCCAGGTCCAAAGCGCTTTTCCTCTGGCAAAGCCGTTACTAAGCACCCCTTAAAAACTAGCTTTCCGTCCTCTCCTCCCCCCAGTTTCTGGCAACCACCAGTCTACTTTTTGTTTCTATGCATTTGACTTCTAGGTACCTCATATAAGTGAAATCATAAGTACTTGTCTTTTTGTAACAGGCTTATTTCACTTAACATCTTATCCTCAAGGCTCATCCATACTGCAGCATGTGTCAGAGTTGCCTTCTTTTATAAGGTTGAATAATATTCCGTTGTAGTATATATCACATTTTGCTTATCCATTCATCTGTTGATGGACACTTGGGTTACTTCTCCTTTTTGGCTATTGTGAAAAATGTTGTATAAATATCTCTTTGACGTGTTTTGAATTCATTCTTGAATCTGCATCGTTTACCACTTTCCAAGGTGACTTTGCTGCAGGTGATCCTCAGCCCACACTTTGAGATGTGGATGTGGTGGGAAGCACCAATTCAGATGCAAATTCTGGCCCACATCTCCTGCTGTGTGTCCCTAGGCATTGACCTATCCAGGCATTCCTCAAAAGGACTCTTTGAACTGAAGCATTTATTTAATGTTATGTCTCAATATGAAAATGTCGGAACCTACGTTGCAGTCTCAGGGCTAAGCTCTTCAAGGTAATATTTGTCAAAGAGTTGTGAAGAGTGTATTTACACGGAATCAAGTTTCTCTCTCCCACTATACAAGGAAAAAAATATTATTTTTCCAACCAAAGATGTCTTAGTCTGTGCTAGACATAGTTAGGCATTTTCATATGTCTTCCATTGATCGTCTGTAAGTAGGAGCTCTGTTATTAATTCTCCCATTTTCTAGGATGGAAATTGAAGCTCAGAGAATATATATGATTTGTGTAATGTCACACAACTGGCCTTGACTAGACTTCTGGCTCAGAGCGCTCTGCTATATTAGAACATAAATGGAATTGGAAAAAATGCACCTTTGAACCTTACTGCTCAGGAATTCGTAGCTAAGGAAGTGCATGGACTTGATCTTTGGGGGCAGTTCTTACCAGTGAAGGCAGGGCAACACTGGGAACACCTCGCAGAGGTGGAAACAAGAGCTGCTGGGATGGCCACACGTGCCGGCAGGAAGCATATGCGACTTTCTGAGGCAGAAGGCATGAACAGGACAGGGAAACAGAGAGGCAGCAGTTGGGTCCTACCCAATGGAGAGGGAGGGACTGAAGGCTTCCTGGATGGGCAGGGACCTCCCTGGTCCGGCCTCCAGGCTCTGCCAGTGCAGCTGGGCCAAGGCGCTGGTAGGATGGGCCCGGGCGGGTTACAGGGTGCTGTGCTCACTGCGTTTGCCTCTACTCAGTCCTGCTCTTTATTTTCCGACTTCTTCCCTTCTGTCCTTCCTCGAGAGACAGAACGACAGAACGGAGGATCTTCCACTCTCCTGCTCTGATCCCCTCTGGGTTTCAGTTTCACTTTGGGGCAGCAGGTCCTGTCTCAGAGCAGCAGGTTGAAGGGGCTTCTTCAAAGCTCCTCACTCTTCAGTGAGGGAAATCCCTTCTGCTTCACGACACATCATGAAGACCTCAAACCTCTTCTGAATTTAGAGAGTGATCGAAGTCCATGGGCCGTGAACTTCGGGAAGGCTTTGGCTACTTTCCTGTAAACATGAGCAACCTTGGTTATTTGACAAATGGAGGGGAACCAGGCTGCCCCCGCAAGAAGCTTCTCTCTACTCCTGGGTTGTAAAGGGGTGAAAAGGGGCAGGGTGACTTCTAGAGAGAAAAGGCCCCTGTTGGTGTGTAGAAAAACTCCTGTCTTCCAAGGCCCCTTCTCTCAACACGTGTGCTTCCGGGGCTGTGAGATACAGGAAGGGTAGGTATCTCCTCTGATCTGTTACCTTGGGACAGTACGGAAGGAAGTATCTGGGCTATAGTTTTAGAAATGCAATTATGCTTTAAAAAATGAGGCATTGGAATTCATATACTCGGACTCATCCTACTCACCCGAGGAGAGGATCAGCTGCCGTAGGAGCCCACCTCTCTAAGTGAAGCGCCTGTCAAAACTCCTAAGTTAAGGCACTTTCTTCCCAAGGTTGAAAGTGCTCAGACTAAGTGTTGCTCAGACTGCCGTGGCCCTTCAGGTGCCTCTACAATACTGAGGTGCCAGCATAGAAACAAGCGTTCCTCCAGGCTGCCACCGGCAATCGTGAGGTACAGTAGGACTCTCAAAAGACTGCATCGGGCCAAAAAGAAAACCTTAGGGAGGCCGACCCAGATGGGAAGGGCATAAAGCAATATGAATCCCACATTATGGGGTCTTGGAATGTTTGACCATGGCTGGCTGGTAGATGAAACCCCTGAACTTGCATATCCCACCCTCTGTCTGGTCTCGTTTCCAGGCTCTTGTTCAGAGTGGCTGGCCCCACCCTTAGCAGACAGACCTCTCTGATGCTTCCATGTCGTCGTGGTCAAGAACAAGAGGATGGCCCTGGCTGGTGTAGCTCAGTGGATTGAGCATGGGCTGGGAACCAAAGGGTCCCAGTTCGATTCCCAGTCAGGGCGCATGCCTGGGTTGCAGGCCAGGTCCCCAGTGAGGGCCATGTGAGAGGCAACCATACATTGCTGTTTCTCTCCTTCTCTGTCTCCTTCCTTCCCCTTTCTCTAATAATAAATAAATAAAATCTTAAACAAAAAAAAGAACAAGAGGATGTTCTAGCCCTTCTGCCCTTTCCCTCAGCTATTGTCAGACATAATCTGACTCAGTGGTTAATTCCACCTTGCCCGTGAGACCCCAACCCCATCTAGTGTGTTGCCTGGTCCCTGATATGGAGTAAACAATATCTTAACCCTACACTGACCATAAATAAGTACCACTATTCTAGCATCATTGCACATGCCCTGTGACAACAGGGTCCTTCTGACACCAGGACAGCATACCAGAGCATTGTGTCAGTTCAAACTAACAAGAGATCAGGTTGAATTTACCTGCAGGTGTTTTTGGTTCCCTTGAAAACACTAGCTGGATAATGTAGTAAACGAATTACAGCAAGTGACCTATTTAGATCTGTTTAAGTCGATTTTGAGTGAGTTTTGGTTACAATGATTCTTTTCTTTTTAGCAGAAGTGAGAGAGGAATACTTTCTTGCAGGTCAGGGTCGCAAGTAGGGCAGACATAAGAACAATCAGCTGGTTCCCCGGGCAGGAGACCCCCGGCCTCTCTGAGAATCAGGTTTTCAGCCCAGAGCCAGCACCTCAGGCCTCATGCCCAGGCCGAGGTGGTGCTGGAAGCCTTGATAAGCTCTTGTTTAGGTCTGTTCCCATTGGGGTGCTAAACAGGAGTGTGGGGGCTGGAAAATGAACCAAGTGCAGGGTCAGTAGTCTGGATTCTATTTCTGGATTTCTTTTCAGGTAAACTTGGGAAAATGTTCACCTCTTTGAGCTCCAGTTCTGCCATCTGTTGCTGTTTTGTTTTTTTTTTTTTTTAAAGAGAAAAAAAATACCAGTGTGCTAAATCACACTGCTTCGTAGGTTCAAATACTTCCTCTAACATCATTTAGACTAGTTCACACTACAGTGTCAATGACTCATCAGTTTATTGCTCCTCCTGTTTCTAAAGGAACCTGAAGTATCCTGACCTCTCTGACTTTCTGAATTGAGTGCCAGGCTTAGCCCTTTATAGACATAATCTCATTTAGGGCTCAGAATCGAAGGCAGTGACTCTCAGTCTTTGCACACCCTGGACTCCTCTGGAGAACCTGTGGGTGCAGATGTCTGGACCCACCTCCAGAGAATCTGCATTTCTCATAAGGTCCCCAGCGCTGTTGCTGCTGCTGGTGGAGGCCACACTTAGAGAATCACTGCTGTGAGGTGTATGTGTTATTACCTCACCGATGAGGTCGCTGGGAAATGGACAGTCACTAGGTGGCAGAACAAGGATATGCAGCCAGGTTTGCTAGGACTTGTTCAGGGACTTGTTCTTGACCAGTGAGCTACGAGGCCTCCATGGGCCCGTGTAGAAATAGAATTAGGACTTCCGGCAAGAGACGGGGGTGCCTGACCAAAACGTGGCCAGCGCCCAGCCCACCCGGAACCAGCGGGGCCGAGACTGGTGGACTGGGCAGGTCCTGATTCATGTGCAGACAAACCGGGAGAAAAAGCAGGGCGCAACCCATCAAAGCAGGGAAATAAGGCCTCAAACCACCAATTGAAAACACCCGTGGGAGGTGAGACGGCTGGAGGAACTCCCGGCGTCACGGGAGAGTTCATTGGGGAGACCCACGGGGGCTTGGAACTGTGCGGGCCTGTCCACTGACCCCAGAGTGACCCCGGAGCCAGCGCAGAGGGGCTCAACTTGCTTGTGGGAAGCAGTGTGTGTGTGGAGAGTGGAGCAAGTGCCATTGTTCTCGCAGGTCCTGTCCCCACAGGTACGTCACAACACAGCGACGAGGGTTACCCCACCCCCACAGACAGCATCACAAAATAACGACATGAGTTGACCCACCCTGGTGAACACCTAAGGCTCTGCCCCTTAAAGCAACAGGTGCACCGAGGGGAAAAAAAATGGCCCAAATGAAAGAACAGAACAAAGTTCCAGAACTAACCGACCAAGAGATAGCCAACCTATCAGATGCACAGTTTAAAACACTGGTAATCAGGTTGGCCACAGAATTCGATGAAAAATTATCGCAATTACTTGAACAAATGAGGAGAGATCTACAGGGAACCAATAGGGATAAGAAGGAAACTGGGACTCAAATCAACGGAGTGGACCAGCAGAAAGAAAAAAACATCCAACCAGAAAAGAATGAAGAAACAAGAATTCAAAAAATGGAGGAGGGGCTCAGAAACCTCCAGGACATCTATAAACGGCCCAACATATGGATCATAGGGTTGCCAGAAGGAGAAGAGGAAGACCAAG
>PVJI01008572.1:0-70298 GCA_004026765.1 Micronycteris hirsuta
TGAGATGGTCACTGTACAGCTGTCCACCCTCGAAGAACACAACCTTTGTCTCTTACTTGTCTTACAGAGGCACTGGCCAAGGCTCTGAGAGCTCTGTGGTCTACTGTCTGAAGTGATCCTGGACTTCCCTTCTCTTTCTCTATTTATAGGTCAGCATCTCAGTAGTGCAGAAGCATTGTGATACACAGTGATGGTTCTACATGCTCCATATCTGAGACACTCAAGACCTAGGGTCCCATTCCTTTTGTAACAAACAGTATACAAGTTAGTTCATCTCTACCAGGGAGGAACCAATCATTGATAGACTTTATGGTCACCTTGACCCACTTATTTGCCTTTGTAAGTAGCTACAGAGACTGCTCAATCTCAAGTGAATGCTTGGCACACTCATCAAAGACATAAGAAGGGCTGATGATAGGCTCTCTCCCAACAATAGGTTAAAATCAAAGAGTAATGGTTGAATTATTTGTAGAAATAATGATATGATGAAGTCAAATGCTATGTGATGCATACTATGATAAACCCTAGTTTTCTGGATTTTAATACTACATATTGTAGTGAAGCTGATAAACTTTAAGATGTCAAAGTAAAGCCAACACAAATAGATATATGTAAATTTGAAAAAAGTCCTACTTTTTAGTTCATAATAAGTTGATTTAATGACACTGCTTTTTTAGTAAAGCTTACAAAGTTGACACAAAGATTAACTTAAGAATGTATGAATTTGCTCCTTTGTCTCAGAGTATAACCAGTCACTGGATATGAGAGATATGCTTATTTAACTCTTTCCTCACAAAGTTCAACCCCTACACCTTTGCTGCCAGTAAGAAACATGAAAAACAAACAGAAAGCAGAAAGGAAACTCCTTTATCTCTTTTCATGTTTATCTCAAAGACAACAACTTAAACATGCCCATCATCGAAGCCTCTTGTTCATATTACCTAAACACTATCTTCTGCATTTCATATGTTTACAATGGAATCGGTAAAAGGAACCATCTGATACACAACCAAAATGGGACCTAGTAAATGCAAAGTACTTTCAGTGCGCCATTTAATGCCAACATTCCATTACTTTGACTGCCTATCAGGAATTTGATAGCAGTTACAATTAGTGCATTATCTTGCATGGAATAGGCACTCGAAATACCTGTTAAACTGAACTGCAGTCTGGTCCTAAGGATATTCACAATTTTTATGCGAATTGTTTGTATATGAATAGGTTAGTCTTAGAGTAGTCAGAGTATGGTAGAAAATGAGTAAAATAAAACAGTGAATACTTATCAAGCTATCACAAAATATATTAAGTAGTACTATAGACACATAGAATTCCACTTTCAAAGTTGTGCTTTTCATTCAATTGGCAAAGATAGCTGTGAGCTCATTAATTGCATATTCCAATTCCCTTATTTCAGTAGTTTTTGCAGTTAAGGTTTCAGTGTTTGGTGTGTTTTATGGTTTCCAGTTCTCCAGGCACATAAGGCTTAATGTTATTTTCTGTTGTGTACTCACTGACAAGAAATATTTCTCCTCTATAAACATGTCTATCATTTAAAGGTTCTTTCAGAGAAGGAAATGAATGGCAGCCTAACTTCAGCCAGGTATTTATTTACCTGGAAGCCTATTGACTGGTTGCCGTGAATAAGACAAACTGCTCTGTGGTTAGTTTGTACAGGGGAGCTCCTGAGTGCTCTCCATGCTGCATAAAGTCACAGCAGAGCAATTCATTTATGTGATACTTCTGTCCTAGTCCTCCAACATTAATGGTGCCTGGGCTGTTAGCAGGACAGAAAAGGAAAGTCTTCTTTCTCCAAACAACATACTGTAGGAAGAAGTCAGGAAAGCCCTGACCTGCGTGGCTCAGTTAGTTCAGTGTCGGTACACAAAGCAAAGGTCCCAGGTTGGAATCCCACTAAGGGCACATGCCTGGGTTTCAGGTTCTGTCCCCAGTCAGGTGCTTATGAGAGGCAACAGATCGACGTTTCTCTCCCTGTCTTTCTCCCTCCTCACCCTCTCTCTAAGATAATTAATTAATTAATTATGAAATGTGAGGAAACATTTTATCTTCAGAAGACAGTGGAATTAAGAAAGTTGAAGTAAGCCTACCCTTTGCGACAGCATGGATGGAACTGGAGAACATTATGCTAAGTGAACTAAGCCAGGCAGTGAAAGATAAATACCATATGATATCACCTTTAACAGGAATCTAATCAACAAAATGAACAAGCAAGCAAAATATAACCAAAGACACTGAAATTGAGAATAGGCTGACAGTGACCGGAGGGGAGAGGGAAGGGCATTATAGGGGAAAAGGGTGAAGGGTTTGTGGGAACAATTATAAAGGACACATGGACAATAACAAGGCAGGGGTGGAACCAGGGGAAGGAGGTGGGGAGGGTTGGGGTGGTGAGGAGGGGTGGGGGGAAAGGGCAGAAAACTGTACTTGAACAACGATAAAAAAAAATGTTAAAAAAAAGTTGAGTAAGATGGCAGCATAGGTATACACAGCTCACCTCCTCTCACAACCACATCAAAATTACAACTAAAATATAATCAGCCATCACTCAAAACCATCAGAAACTGAATTGAATGGAAGTCTGACAATCATGGAATTAAAGAAACCACATCCTCCAGATTGATAGGAGGGGTGGAGACAGAGCATAGACTGGTCCCACATCCAGATGTGGTGGATAAAATGTGGTAGATAAAATTCAGGAAGTATATATAACTCAGGAGCGAGGAGTCCCAGCCCCACACCAGGCCCCACAGTCCAGGGTTCCAGTACCAGGAAGATAGGTCCCCGTAACTTCTGGCAACCAGAAGTTTTTTTATGAAAAAAACAGCGGTTATTGAGTTCGTGAAAGAAACTTCTGGAGTCCCAAGAAGTTCCTCTTAAAGAACCCACATGAGGACTTACTCAGACTCACTCCCTCTGAGCTCCAGCACCGGGGTAGCAGCTTGAAAGGCACCAGTGGCAGATAGAGAGAAATCGAAGTATCCAGCATCAAGGCGAGACCTGGGGGACAGCTTTCTTCCAGACAGAAAGGTGGGCAGAGGCTACTGTCCCTTTACTGAACTCTTCCCTCCTAGAGCCTCAGAGCCACAGGGAGGTGCCATATCTGAGACTCCATCGATCTGGCTAACACTCTTTGTCCTGCCCTGGAGATCCCCTGAGACTCCATTCCATCCAACTTACAGGCTCACCCACATTGTTAACAGTGACTTTTCCATATGAGTGGCTGGTCTTGGCTCATGCTTCACAACTTTCTAAATCCTCTCAAATAAGAAACTGCTGGCCTCAGTGAGTCCCTAGCCCCATACCTCTTGCCAAATGGTCCCAGGCTGGCACTAGCAGCAGCAGCCTAGATTCACAGTTCAGCTTCACCTGGGAAACTCCAAGCTCAGCACAAGTAGTAGCCATCTCAGATTGCTTTATAGACCAGGCAGGGTGGCCCCAGGCAAAACAGAGTTGGGGGCTAATCTTGGCCTGCATCACCCAGGAAACCCCAGAGCCTGAACACCCAGAGGTTACTACAAACCACTTCAGAGCACCTTCACCCTGCCCCTACACAGCTGATCTTCCACAGAGGGTGGAGGTTGATGGTCAGTGGTCACAGTCAGTCCTTATAGCTGATCGGCCTGGGTAAATCCCTCCCATTGATCTTCCAACAGCAATCAAGGCTCAACTACAAGAGGAGGGTGTACTCAGCCGACACAAAGGATGCACCTGGAGTGCCCACCTTGGGTGACAGAGGAGGCTATGCCAATGGACCCTACAGTATACCTACTACATTAGGTAACACTATCAAGACCAGGGAGTCATAGCAGCTCCACCAAATACATAGAAACAAACACAGAGAGGCTGCCAAAATGAGGAGATAAAGATTCCACATGTGATTGTATTAACGCCTAATTAAATTCCACATTGTATTTAGACAAAGACTCTGTATGATAGTTCATTTAAATCAACTGAGACTAATTTTAGGGTTCAGCATCTTGTTGAATGTTCTATGTGTCCTCAAATCAGTGTTTTTGCTACAGTTACATATGTTTTCTTTCTTTTTTTTAAACTTAATCTTTATTGAATATTTTTCCATTATCATTTAGTCCGTTTACACCCCTCTCCCACCAGCAATCACCATGCTGTTGTCCATGTCCATGGATTCCCTCAAATTTGGCAGCTTACATGATATCCATTTATTATCTCAGAGTTCTGGTTGTTAAAAGTTTACCAAAGGCTACACTGAGTTTATTGCTTAAGGTCTCACAAGGCCAAAATCAAGGTTTTGGTTGGGCTGAGCTTTATGTGGAGTCTTTGGGAAGAACATTCTTGGAAGCTCATTCAGGTTGTTGGCAAAGTCCAGTTACTTGCAACTGTAGGTCTGAGATGTCAGTCAGGGTCTGTTTTGCTGCTTCTGTAAGCCACACACACTCCTTCTCCAGGGGCCTCCTTCATTCTCAATGCCAGCCACAATCCTGCCCACCAGCTGGAGAAAGTACACAGGTGTTCAAACAGGGGACTGTGATAGATTCTGTCAAAAATTGCATGTGTCAGTGTTTGGTTTGTTAATGAATGATCCAGCAGCCTTGGCTGGTGACAGGGTATCAACAATGTTGGAGAAGAGGGAAAAGGGACAGAATTGTTTTTTGAGGTGGTTGAGTGTAGTTTCATCTCTGAGTGGTCGAGGTTTTGTTTCATTTGGCTGTTTGTTTGGGTCTCCCACTCCACCATGTTGACATGGTAACAGCAATTATTTGTGGCCCTATATTTTGGCTTGGCATGATTGTCCAATTTAATCATGAGCACCATTGTATTCTCCTATCCCCATTCAAATATGCCCTCCATATACCCACACTGTTTATTCTGTTCCAGCACCTGCTTTTAGGAATTAGCAGTTGTCAGAAGGTTTCTTCTGTAATGTCTTCTGCTTAAGTCCTAGAGAAGGTGTTTCTGTTCACAACTGGAAAGCATGAATTTAGTTATGCCGTTCTTCCAATATTCCTCTCTGAAGTCCATGTAGGGGAAATTCCTCAGCAAGACTGGTATGGACATGCTGCCTGGACCCAGTTTCCAACACTCACATATCTTCCTACCTTCTTCCTCCATTCAGATCATAGTGGCCATGGCACAGAATATCTGAATGAGTCTTCCTTTGTAATTTTTAAATTTATTTATTAATTTAAAACATTAACCAGTGCTACACAATTTTGTGTTTAATTCTTCTCTACTTATTTTTATATTTAGGACTTTTCTTTTCAAGACGTCTGGAAGCTCTTTGAAGACCAAGGGATAAAGTAATTTTCTTTTTATCGAAGTCATTTTCTTTTTTTCAAAGTCAAGCATAGAAGTGTTTATATAGATAGTTGTCCATGAATATTTCATTCTTTGTTTTATATTTTCTTTTTGTTATTGAGCACAAGAGTTCAGCTACATTCTACCTGGGACAATATGGTCTCTTCGTTCCTCTAGAAAATACGATTTATGTGGGCCTTATTTATCATTAATCCTATGGCCCCCATTTAGTAGTCCACTTTAACTAAAAACACTAGAAATTTGTATGAGTCTAGCAAGAAATATCTAACTAAATTAGCTTGTTATTTTGGTATTCCTGATAACAAACAGATTGAATATCACTGTTATTTTATTTCAACATCTTACAAATGCCATGTCAAAACTGTACCAATGTACTGGAAATCATCTTAAAACAAAATATCTTTGCTTGAAATGCTCAACAGAGTTACTACTGAATTACATTCATACTATCAATTATAGAAATCTTTACTGTACTGTTATCTTAGTTGAATATGGCAATATCATAAGATATTCTCTCTCTTTCCTTTCCCTCCCTCCTTTGCTCCCTCCCTTCCTTTTGAAGAAAATACCCAATTGAACTACCATCATCTCCTTATGTTAAAGAGTATATGTTAGATACATGCTAAATATGCTAAGGCTTAGAGCAGCAGACTTTTCACAAATTAAACAGCCTTAATTAAAAGAGATGCAATGAACACAGGTAATACCAAATCCATTTAAACAAAGGATTGTTCAAAAGTGAAGAAAGTGGTGATGGGAAAATGGAGACAACTATATTCTAATGTTAAATATGGCTAGAAAAACATAAAGATTCATCCTAGTGAGAAAAAAATTGTATGGTGCTTCATGTTTCTGCACCCTATTTCAATAACACCATTACTAACATAACCTGGATTATTATTTTGGAAGATAATTAAGTGTAAAAATGTCTAATTTATAAAATCCATATTGGCTTTCCTGTATCTATATATACTTGAGGCTTCTACTTCCACTTCCCCATAAGATGAGCTTACAAGAATTAGAAAGAACTACTTCTATTCAGCACAATGATCCCTGGTAAAGATTCCAAAAAATAAAGCCCACTTCATATTAATTATGTGTTGCAGTTTTTTCCTGTCTCACTAACTTTGTATTGTCTTTAAGATCTCAGTACAAGCCTGCTCATGTTTTTGCACCTATAGCAAAATTTTCATCTTTGCATCGGTGCGCTCAGCATTACTCTGTGCCCACTTTCTTACTTTCCACACTCAGATTATGCTATATTTTTTATATTTACACACAAATTTCTGGCAAAGGAACTCTTAACTTTAAATTGTGACAATATGTCTTTGTTTATTGAACTTAGTAAGAAGAAGAGTCAGGCAGTAAGAGAAACGTTATGTTATTAAACTCATTCTATCATCTCTGCAAAAAAACATTGATTTAAGTCTATTGTTTCTCCAGAACAATATCAAGCACATTGGGTAAAAATACAGAGCCTTCTATTGTAGAACTGGGTGTCTCAGTTTAGGATTACAGCAAGAATCATTTTGTCTGCAGCATCTTATTTCCATTCAGACATAAATATTTCTGACATTCTTTTTTAAATCAGTCATGTCTGTTAAGAAATTGAAGCATATGACTACATCTGAGTGGTCCTGCTACACCGCCCTTTTTGGGTGCAAAGTATTTACTTGATGTACTCACTGAAAGGTTCAGTTCATTGGAAAAAATAAAAGAAAACAGCTCTGAAAGTTGGCTGCCTCTTGAGCCTGCTCATTAAATTCCCATGGGTACGTTTGGTATGGAGCGTTGGCTGTTTCCAGCTCCCTCTGTCCTCAGCCTTTCATTTCCGACCTCCAGTCAATTGTTCTGTGTGCTTTCACCTCCACCTGCGTTCATTAGTCAAATAACTCACACGAAAACTCTGCTTTGTACGTGTGTTTATGCTTCTGTCATCCGTTAAAGGTCAATATTTACCAAACTACTCAATCTTTTTTCTAAAATTTGTACAACTTCTTATTACATCCGTGTGCCTTATATAAAAAGCAAGTCTGTCAGCAAAGAGCCACACTCACATGAACGCCACGAAGGCAGGAGAATTATCCAAGGATTTTTGTGTACTGTGGTTGGAGTAGAATTTTGCTTTTGCTACTGTTTTTACCTCACTTAATCTGTTTAACACTCAGTAAAATGTCTTTGGTAAAACTATCACCTACCAGGGTGTTTGTAAGGACTAATGCTGTAAAGGTAAATTTTGTAGCAATGTCAGTGGTGTAGTTTCTAATATTTTTTCTAAACTTACACTCCTCACACTGTTCTGTTGGGGAGGGTTCGTGCCGTTTATGACGTAGCCCAGTTTACTCTAATCTAGTTTTCTACCTGGCCTCCACATTTCTAGGTTCACTGTTTCCTCCAATACTTAGGAAAGAGATTAAACATTCATTTTATTTGCTATGAAAGATTCAGAGCCCTTCTCAATATTTCCCTGGATTATAAACATGTGTGATTGCGAGTTGTCCACCCACATAAATTCTACCTCTTCTCCCTACTGGTAAAATTATAGTACTGACTACTTTGTTTTTTAAGCCAGAAACCCAAGATTTGTCTTGATTATACCCCAGGTTCTACCAATCTCTATGTTCAATTGCTTCTACAACCTAAATCTCTCTCTTTTTTTTTTAAGGATTTTATTTATTTATTTTTTAGAGAGGTGAAGGGAGGGAGAAAGACAGAGAGAGAGAAACATCAATGTGTGGTTGCCTCTCACATGGCCCCCACTGGCGACCTGGCCCGCAACCCAGGCACGTGCCCTGACTGGGAATGGAACCTGCGACCCTGTGGTTTGCAGTCCACACTCAATCCACGGAGCTATGCCAGCCAGGGCTACAACCTAAATATCTCTTTAATCCATTTCTCACCATACAGGGCAATGATCAACTAATCTCTAGCCTGTTGTGTTAAGGAAAATTATGCGTACTTGGGACTAAAACACAAAAGAGGACTGTACACCCTTTCAGTATCATTTTAGGGTGTTAACAGACCCATCCAAAGATGGTTTTATTTTCTAGGTGAAAGTACTATTTTTGGCTTTGCTATTTACTATTAAGGGATAAGACTCTAGGAAATCACATCATGACTTAAAGACTTGTGATCAACAGAGACACAAATAATTTTTGTCAAAAAAATTTTTCCAAAGGTTACAGGGTTTTTTTTGTCCTGAAGGACATAAATCATATTTGTTTCTAATTTTAAAAGACTCTCTTCAGTTCCTCAAATGCTATTTGAATCCATTTTAAGCTCTTGCTGAATTGTTCATTAATTAACTGATTAAATAATTTTTTTAAATATTTTATTTATTTATTTTTAGAGAGAGGGGAAGGGAAGGAGACAGAGAGGGAGAGAAACAGCAATGTGTGGTTGCCTCTCACATGGCCCTCACTGGGGACCTGGCCCGCAACCCAGGCATGTGCCCCGACTGGGAATAGAACCGGCACCTTTTGATTCCCAGCCCGCGCTCAATCCACTGAGCTACACCAGCTGGGCCTGATTAAATAATTTGACATGATTTTTTCTATATTACCATGAGAATTGTGATTTTAACTTTTTAAAATTGTGATTACTATATATTCTGTTACTCATTTTAATCTGGTTTTCATACCGTTGCTTGAGTGACCTAAGATGCAAATGCATCATGATAACTGTTCCTTAAGACATTCTAGTGGTCTTCTGTAGTCCCTATAATGTGACTTAAAATTTGGCTTTTGTCCACCTTTTTTTGTCTTATTGTATTAGCTCAAACTTCTAGTACAGTCTTGAAAGGAAGTAGTGAGAGGGATCATCCTTGCTTTGTTGTGGATCTGAGCGGGAACGCGTTCATTTTCTCACCTTTCATTATAACGTTAGCTGTAAGTTTTCGTAGATAGTCTTAATCAAGCTGAGGAAGATCCCTTGTGTTCCGTTTACTGAGAGACTTTATTATGAATAGGTATTGAATTTAATCATTTTTCTGTATCTATTGATATGATAATGAACATATTTTCCTTTTTTAGACTGTTGGTGTAACAGATTATATTAATTTTTGAATGTTGAACCAGACTTGCATACCTGGGACAAATTCCACCTGGTCATGGTGTATAATTATTTTTATACATTGATGGATTCTAATATTTGCTAATATTTTATTGAAGACTTTTACATCTATGTTTATGAGAGATATTGATCACTAGTTTTCTTATAATTTCTTTGTTTTCTGTTGATATTAGGGTAATGCTGGTCTTAGAATGAGTTGGGAAGTATTCCCTCTACTTCCAAATTCTGGAAGACATTTTAGAAAATTGGAATAATTTATTACTTCAATGACTGGCAGAATTAATGATTGAACTCACCTGGTTCTGGTGCTTTGTTTTAAAGGTTATTAATAATATATTTAATTTCTGTAATAAGTGCAGGGTTATTTAAATTGTCTATTTTTTGCAAGTTTAGACTATATGTCTTTTAAGAAATTAGTTCATTTATCAAATTTATGGGAATATAGTTGCTCATAATATCCATTTGTTTATCCTTTTAATGTCCATGGGCTCTATGGCGATGTTTCCTCTTTCATTTATGACATTAGTAGTTATTGCCAAAGATTGAATGACAGATACCAGGTCCTATGGGTATACCAGGGGCTCCTACTCGCTGAGTCTTCTGGTCAGTCGAGGTTGAGGATTCCCTGAATTTATAATGACTTCCAGAGCAGACCAGGAAAGTCTATGGGAAGCACAGGGTATATAAAGAGAACAAAGAGAGGATCAGGACCTTTATTTGAAGTAAACAGCAGGTGAAAATCCCAAAACATTATTTCCTCAGTACTATGTTACATAAATTCAAACATGACAACTGAAACTATAACCAGAAAACAGACCTGCATTCGGGCTCCCTGTCACTACCAAACCCAAAAAGCAATAACAGCGACTGAATCTTTTATGGCGCTTTATTCAGATGGCCAGCGATCTGAGAAGATGGTGGGTTCATACCCTAAAAGACCATCTTCCCTTCTCTTTGTCCAGGCCAATGTTTTTATACCAGGGAATAAACAAGATGCAGTGTGGGGCTTTGACGTTTGAGGAGGGATTAGGTGAGGGAAGCTGCAACATTCCGGTCCTGGGCAGTTAGCTGCTCCCAGGGGCGGTGGTCATCTGTTCCCCCTTGGAACACAAAGGTCCAGATGCCTCCAACTCACTCCCAGGCAATAATCTTTAGCAGTGCCCCAGGAGGTCAGCTGCTTTCCCAGGAGCCAGGACAGGCCTTATCTGAAACACAAGCTTTAATGTATATATTACTTACTAGGCTTATAACTTTTTGCCTTAAACTACAATTTTCCAACTCTTAAGCCCCCAATCAAAACTTTAAAATCCGAGTCATGAAAATTAAAGGTCATAAGTAAGAGAACATGTCACCTAGTTTGGAATCATATAAACCTTACCAAATAAATGAATAAAACAATTCAGCCATTCTGAATTTATGCCAATGCTCCTTTTATACTCCTTTTCTCTATGTCTATGTCTATCTCTCTCAGACAGACAGACAGACACATACACATACATAATAATATCAAATAATATCAGATGTCTTATAAATCTGAGTATTGTACAAGTTGATCAGGCCTATTTTGAACATTCTCATTTACTTTTACAGGTGCTTAGGAGAAGATATAGAAAGGACACATTGTGAAAACTATCAGGTTATTTGGATTTTTTTAATGCAGTGATATGTGAAATCTTCAGTTATTTTCTTTAATCATTAAAGTCATAAGGCATTTAAAAGAATATACACATTCTTGACATTAAGAATATTTTTAAGTTCAATCATTTATAGGCAATTTCTCAAAATATCACACACACCTGAATGTATATACTTGTATAAATTTTACAGCATTTGTGTTAATACTTAAACAGATATCAGAAAATTTCATTTAAAACTTCACTCAATTGGAAATACGTTACCCCCTGAATTCTCATATTGCTTTTTTTGTCCCATAGAATTAACAATAACTTTATTTTTAAGTGATGTAATCATAAAAATTATAGAAAATGAAAAATATTATATATCCCTAAGAAGAGCTACTTAGAGATAAGATAATCAACTAATGTGCTTGCAACACATTTAGCAACCTAGTTGAGTCCTGTAAAATGAAATCTATTGTAAGAATACGCTCAGCATTCTTTCCTTCAGAGTAGGTGCATTCGTCTCATTGGGAAAATATGTAAATGATATTTACATATCTTCAGTCATTAATGTAATAGTATGAAATAACACAGTCATGGTATAATCTATATTGTATTTTTATGAGCATTTACTATGATAAAATGGTACAATTCCTAATATTCCTAATAGTATCTGATATTATTTCTTTCATTAACTCTAATTTTGCATATATTAGTCCTTGGTATAAAAATAAAAATTGTATATAGAAAAAATTAAAGCAAATAAGAAGTGAAGATAAAACCATTTCTTTTTCATTTAGTCTTGTACTTTCTGTTTCCTTAATTTTTTTTCAAATAGTTGACAGTGGATAAAATTCTGGATGATACTGGATAAAATACTGGATATTAGATGGCATTTTACAACACAAAAAATTATAAGTTATATAACCACACAATTTATGTTGTAACAAATAAATTTAATTATTTTAAAATGTAACTGTCATATCTGCTATCTTGCAGCTGTACAACAGATTTATGAGCATATTTTTTATGGGAACTTAATAAATAAAAAGGCTCATTCACAGTGAAAATCTCCATCTCTCAAATAAAAATTATATAATGTGGGTTTTTTCCCACAAGAAATATGTGGAAGACTTCGGGAGATCATGCCCAAACTAACAGACAATAATTTTATGAGTCCCTGGAAGGACAAATTAAAAAATCATGTGTGCGATACACGAAGACTAAGACACAATGAATTGTTGTGGGGTAAAAAATTTGGCACAATCTATTGTACAGCATTGGTAGGATATACTGAGTAATCTGAACCACACAGGGCTTGAGCAATAAAAGACCTGACGGTTGTAAATCAAGGTGTGGCAAGATAGCAAGATAATTTGGTGGCAGCTAAGTCAGAATTGAATAAAATTAGGTACTTACCATAGATAATCTTTTCCAAAGATCTAGAGGATTCACAAAGCGAGAGACTCACAAAAGGCAAGGTGATGACTTTGCTCTTTAGAAAAGCACTGCTGTGTACCTACCACACACATGTTGATGTGTGCAAGGCCATCTTGGGGGTGTTGTGCAAGGTGCTTTAATAGGAGGCAAGTAGCCTACTGTTTGATGGGAAAATTGACTGGAAGATCCTAATAATGCTATAGTAGAATACAGTTGACCCATGAAGAGTGAGAAGATAGGCACCCAATGCAGATGAAAATCCATGTATAACTCCTGACTCCCCCAAAACTTAGCTACTGATTAACCTACTCTTGATCAAAAGCCTTACCTAAAACATAAACAGTGGATTAAAATATATTTTATATATTATATACTGTATTCTTATAATTAAGCTAGAGAAAAATGATGTGGACTCCAGCATTGTGGCTGAGATGAGACAAATTCACACAGACTACCGAATCCTGTGGAGGAAAAGGGACGGCACAGCCACTCTCTCAAGAGAAGAATGCCCTGGCCCTTGCCTAGACAGGCTTTTATTGCTCTTCTGGGCACATTACGTTGAGGGTGGCCCTCATTTACTATGCACAGGTTCACTTTAAGTGGTTACCTTTTACAGAAAACAAAGGGAGGATGTTGCTAATTACATCAAAAAAGAAGGATGTTTGCAAATGTAAAGGGAAAAGTGGTTGAACTGGTTACACTTGTCCTTGGAAGGTTTAGCATAGACTTTAGGAAGTTACTTTAAAGATAGGCAGTAAACGTTTGTTGCCTCAATTCAGGGTGAGGGAGTTTTAGCAAAAAGCAAGTCTCAAAGTGGCCTAGGTACAAAGCAGTCATGATTTCCCACGGGAGAACCTATCTATGGGCGTGGGTCCTGTATACTGGACCTCGCTTTCCACTGGCCTTTCCAAGTGGGAGCTGGGCCCATGCCATGTAGAATGGTCTCCTATAGAAAAATGCTATTAAGAAAATCATAAGGAAAATACATCTACAGCATTGCAGATATTTATTGAAAAAAATCCCCATATTAAGGGACCCCACAGTTCGAACTTGTGTTGTTGAAAGGACAGTTATATAACCATTAGCCATAGAGAATAACTTTCACCTATGTAAATCAGGATTAAAATTCAAAGTAATATTGCTGGCTATATATGACTATTAAAATGAAGCGAAGCAAAACTCAACTATCAAGTGCCTTGAATTTAAGCACTTCCTACTTTCTATAATATTCTGCAACCTCAAACAATCTCTCTGGAGTGAAGAAAAGATTCTTAACAATATGAAAGCCAAACTGATGATCTGCCTTTAGTTCTCTTGTTTTCATCTAAATTTTCACCATAAATAAACTCATTTTCTTACTCATGGTTGCTAGTACCACTGATCAGTAGCTAACTCCTTAATCAAAATCTGCAATCACCTTGTCTTACCTGAGCTTTAGACTCCCTATCTAACTGCTTAACATAGTTCTCCGCCTGAATGTCTTTTAGAATCTAAAATACAACATGTCTAGTACTCCTGGTCTCTCACACTTCAGTAAGTACTTATTAAATCCTACAAAGAGGGCAAAGAGAAAGCATCGGTTCATTATGGTCAAGTCTCATTTGTCACTAGCCATTATCCTAACACTTCCACCTAACACTTCTCAAATATATCCTTTCATCTTTTCATACTGTCTCAATTCATATTTTCATTATCTTTCATCTGGAATACTTCACTAGCTTTTTCTTCCCTCTAATTTATCCTACATGTTGTCAGCCCCTATTGTTTTTCCAATTAACAGATAAAGTATATTGCCCCCAACTTCCTAAAAAGTTTTTTTGTACTCCAAGTTTACAAAGTTCCACTGAGCCCAAAGTGGATAAATATTTACACTCTTTGACGTGTCATTGAAACCTGTTACACTTGTATCTAAACCATCATTCCCAGGTCTAAGAACAATCGGGGGAAGACTTGCCATTACCCAAACACATTCTGTTTCTGCATCTGTATCCCAGAGCCTCCATTGTCTCCATTGTGGAATGGCCTCCTTCACTTTTTTATGGTCCATTGTTCAAGGTTCACTTCAAGTGTCATTTCTTCTGCAACACTTTACTGACCACTCCGAAAGTGTTCTTCATTCTCTGTAGCCACATGGTATACTGACCACATAACTACTGTTACACTAAATACATTTAATTTAATTATATTATTACTTAACTTGGTCCCTAATACATTATATGCATCAAAGTGCTTTTAAATAATAAATAAATAAATAAATAAATAAATAAATAAATAAATAAATAAAAAGTGAATGAACAAACAGTGGTTCAGTATTGAAGAGAAACTCAGGAGACCTGGATTTCAATCAGAGATTTACTGCTAACTAGATGTGCAATCTTATAAAAGTCCATTTAAATGCTGTAGAACTCAGCTTTGTTATCTCTAAAATGTAAGACTTTGTTATGTTATATAATTTTGAAATCAGGTGACAAATGATCCACTGTAATCTTATCTCGTATTTTTCTCTAAGCTAATTGGTGACTCACTATTTCACTCTATATGAGTTTGAAACCTGTTGGACCAGACGTGATGGCTTTCTGTAAACCAGTCAGAGGGCCTTCACCAGAACCTGATTATGCTGGCATCCTGATCTAGGACTACCAACCTCTAGTTATACGAGAAATAAATGTTTGTTCTTTAAGCCACCCAGTATATGGTATTTTGTTATAACAGCCGGAGTTGATTAAGACCTAGTCCCATTCTGGCTGACCAGAGAGTTGTGAGGGACAGGCTCAGCACACTGCAACCCAATCAAAATGCACTCAAGTTCCATCAAGGACCAGTGGGGAGCTTTAGCCATGGCTTTGTAGTGAAGGAGACTAGAGTCACCCTTGGATATTGGAAGTTCAGGGAGCCATAGAAGAGACAAGAGCACATGAAGCTGGGGCAAAGAGTTCTACCTCAAATGAAGAATAACATACAAACTTTTTTAAAAAGTCAGCATAGGTAAGCATTATATGGTTTGACATTTGATCTAGGTAGGAGTAAAAGTCAAATTCTTTAAAATTAATTAATATTAGCTATCTGTTATATAGGTGTTTTTGCTTATTTGCCATATATTATATAAGTATTTTTGACTGTCCATATGTGACCAGTCCTTCAGAACAAGCAAACCATATTTGAAACCACACTTGTCCCCATGCTGGCACCAGGTGTCAGTCTGGAGCAAAGTCACACCTCCTCGGAGGAATAGGCACATAACCTAAGCCTCACAGAAATCACACAAGTGACATTCTAACAGACATTCGCTCACCATCAGATTCACAAAACATATATTAAGCCAATATGGTCAGAAATAATCTCCAACCATTTGAACCAGGTCTACAAAGTCTTCAAAGTAGGTGTTCTGAAAAACAGAACACAAGAGAAATCTGTTTACTATGTTTAAAAAATAAAACAGATTCCAAACATGATTCTTGCTAGAATGTCCGGCTAGAAAAAAATTTTAATAAAATTTTTTAAATCTAAAATTAAAATTCAATAAACAAGTAAGTAGAAGAATTGAACTAGATAAAAGGACAATTAGAAATAGAAATTCAAATCTAAAGATATCTGTAATGAAGCAAAAGACAAGAAAATGGAAATATAAAATACAGTTTAAGAAATAGAAATGATAGAGTGAGAAACCCTAGCAACTTCACTCAAAATTCCAGGAGGAATGAAGAGCTAAATAAAAATAAAGACATTCAATGTTAAACACATCCTCAAAAAAACCTGAAGAACACCCAGAGGAGATGATATTAAGAAGACTGAGAGAAAATATAGATTTCTTAATAATAATAATAAATTTTATCAGTAACTACAGAATTCTTTAAAAAATGGAAAAACATCTTCAAAACTGAAAGAAAATAATTTTCAATCTAAAATTGCATGCCCATGAGGCAGTCTTCAAAATGAGAAGTAATTATTAAAGACATTTCAGGTAAACAATAATTTTATGTTTATCATCAAAAGGTACCTGCTAAGGAATTGCTAAAGAATATTTTTTCAAAAATTAGTCAAATGATCCTGCAAGGAAAATCTGAGATGTTAGAAGAAATACAGAATGGAGAAATTGGTTCAGGAATTGTTAGAAAACAATAACAACTGTAACGTCAAAATTTGATGGAAAAATATCAAGATAGAGATTAAACATTTGAAAGCAACTACATGTAAGCAAATAGAAGAGAAAGTAGAGTTAAAGCATTTTAAGTTCTACATAATATTGAGAAGGATGATAGAGATAACAAGTTACTTTAAACCTTAGTACACATTAAAATTCTATGGTAAAGTCTAAATAAAAGTGTATATTTTTCCAAAGTAGAAAAGAATAAAAGATGTGTAAATAAGACTTACATCATCTTTAAAAGAAATAAAATGTAAGCAAATAAATAAATAAATAAAACAATTCCTATAATTCCCATAGATCCCAGAGACATTTAAATTCCATCCCAATAAATTATAAATAATAAGTAGAACTCAAGGGGAGAAATATTTCCAAAGATAAAGGCATTTTACAACAATAGAGGGTCATTTAAGGAAGGACAATATCAGTTCTAAGTGTATATGAATCTAATTATATAAAGCAAAAACTAACAAAACCAAAGGCAAATTCACAATTTTAATTGAGAGTGTTACCACTTCTCCTCCAGTCTTGACTTGAACAACAATAAAAAAAAAGAAAAAGTAATAAAATAAAATAAAAAAGGAAAGGAAAAACAAAGAGACAGGAGGGCTTTCTCTCTGCAATGTGAGGACAGAGCTAGAAGGTGGCTGTTTATAAGCCGGGAAGATAGTCCTCGCCAGACACTGAATCTACTAGTGCCTTGAACCTGGACTTCCCAGCCTCCAGAACTGTGAGAAACAATAGCTTATTGTTTAAAAAAAAGAATATAGAATATTTTAACTTATTATGAAGCAAATTGACCTAATTAAAATTCATAGAAGACTACATCAAACAAGAGCAGAATATGCATCATTTTCTAGGGCATATAGAATTGTTACCAACATTCACCAAAAGCAGGACCATAAAACTTTTAAAGGAATAAAATCATGCAGAGGTATGTTCTCTTAGCACAACAGAATTAAATTAGAAATCAATAAGATATAAATATCTGGAAAATCCACCAAATAATTGAAACCAAACAACATTACTATGTGTAAGTCATGAGTTGAAGAAGAAACACAAAGGTAATTGAATACATTTTTAACTGAATAAAAATGGAAACAGCATATCAAAATTGTTGGAATACACCTAAACAGAATAGGTAGATATATACACTATATGCTTAATTTAGAAAAAATTTAAAATGTCTAAAATCAGATGTCTAAGCTTATACCTTAACATGCTACAAAAAAGCATTTTTTTACCCAAATTAAGTAAAAAGAAAGGAATAACAAAAGAAAAGGAAATATCAGTGAAAGAGAAAACAATAGTGGAAAAGACTGGTGAAACTAAAACCTGTTTCTTTGAAAATATCAGTAATTTGATAAAACTCAGTTTATACCAATTAAAAAATAAAAATAAGCCCTGGCTGGTGTAGCTCAGTGGATTGAGTGCCAGCCTGTGAACCAAAGGGTCACTGGTTCAATTCCCAGTCAGGACACATGCCTTGTTGCAGCCAGGTCCCTGGTAGGGGGCGCATGAGAGGCAACCACACATTGATGTTTCTCTCCCTCTCTTTCTCCTGCCCTTCCCCCCTCTCTAAAAATAAATAAAATCTTAAAAAATTAAAAAGAAAAAGATACAGATTATCAATATGAGAATTTAAAGAAGTGATATTACTACATGTTGCATAAACACTAAATGATAACAAAGGAATGTATGAACGAGTTTGTAACAATGAACTTGACAATTTTGATGAAATAAACTCCTTCAAACAAGCAAATTACCAAGTCCAACTCAAAAAATAACAAATATAAAAAAGGTGAACAGCTCTACTTCTATGAAATAGAAACCATAATTAACAACCTCTCTATAAAGAAGGCTTTGGAACAAAATGTAGCTGGTAAATTCCACCACACTTTTAAGAAAAGAAGACTGCCAATACAACATACGTTCTTCCATCAATAGATTAAGAAGGGCACTTCCACGTGCATTTTATGAAGTCAGTGTTACTCTAATACCAAAAGCAGAAAAAGACATTACAGGAAAATGATAGGTCAATATTGCTCATGAACATAGGAACAATATTCTTTAATAAATTAGCAAATAAAATCAAGTGGTATAAAAGATAAAGTACTTAATAAAATATTTATATTAGGATGTAAGAATTTGTTTGATTATAACCATATAAATGACCATATAAATAAAAAGGGGAAAAACACAATAGACATGGGGAGAAATGACCATGTTAAATACCTGGCACATAGTAGAACAAGAGCTGGACTGTGAATCTCTCATGACAGACTCTGTGTTCTTGCAACTACAGCAGAACACCACGGACTCTCATTTCTTTTAACCCTTAGCCTGGGCAAATCAGTACTCTTTTCCATGGCAGCTGTAGAAAACTTTTTGAATATGCAAAGCATTTGCTGATAGCGCTTTAGAGGGAGTCTAGAAAGCATTCAATCAAGCCAATCCACTTTCACCTGTGGATTTCACTTCATCATCATCATTATTGTGATCATCATAAACTGCATCTGATGAAACATAGTGAGAAATCTCATCTTCAGCCAGGCTTTGTGAAATTCAAGGCTAATTAATTAATTCTCCATTAATTCGGTACATATGATTTAAACTTCAGTATGGTTCTAGCTCCAGATACAGAGGTGGCTTCCATACGCTGTAAAAACCTAGTGACTATGTTCTTTCAACTTAGCTTTTTGGGCTCCTTCAGATGTATTACAGAAGTGGGATCGCTGGGTCAAAAGGCAGATCCATTTTTAATTTTTGAGATATCTCCACACTGCTTTCCACTGTGGCTGCACCAGTCTGCATTCCCACCAACAGTGCAAAAGGGTTCCCTTTCTCCACATCCTCATCAGCATTTGTTTGTTGATTTATTCATGATAGCCATTCTGACCCCTATGTTCATTGCAGTGTTATTTACCATCACCAAGGTACAGAAGCAGCCCAGGTGTCCATCAATCAGTAGGTGAGTGCATAAAACAACTGTGGGGCATTTACACAATGGAATACTACATGGCCATAATAAAGAAGAAAGTTTTTACCCTTTGTGACAGTATAGATGGACCTGGAAAACGTTACGCTAATGAAATAGACCAGTCAGAGAAAGACAAACACCATATGATTTCACTCATATGTGGAATCTAATGAACAAACTGAACTAACAAGCAAAATAGAGACAGACTCATAGATGGAGAGGCAGATGACAGCTAAGGGCAGGGAGCGTAGAGGATAGAGGGATTGAGCGAAAAGGAAGGACTCATGGACATAGACAATGCTGTGGTGACTGAGGTGGCAGGGGGAATATGGGAATCATGCATAGTTTTGTTTATGCCTCAGCATACTTAACATGTTATACTTTGCAATGGACTATTTTGAACTAACACAGAATTGTGTTCTAAGCATTGTGGAACGTGTTTTATTTCTCTCACCATGGCAATGGGTTATAGGGCATGAATTTATTTTTGTGACTCTCACTCCATAATGTCCCATTATGTTCCATAATGTATTATTTTCTTACTTTGGCAGGTCCTACTGCTTGTCACTTGTATCTGTCCTTTGTTTCTGTCTTACAGTTTTTAGCTAGATGCATGGCTTCACAGAAGAGAGTCTGTTTTCCAGAAACCCTTACCGTGTTTATGTGTGTGACAATACCATGTAACCCCCCAGTGTCCTGTGGCAACCTCTAAAAATGTTCCTTAACAGCCAGCAGGCACACACATCTGTCAACTATTTTCTTTACCCCTTCATCCATTGTTCTCTTTACTTATCCACCCATCTCATTACTGCCATCTTGGATCCTGAAGTCTGAGGATTTGGGAGAATCTTGAGTCCACAACCACTTAGTTGAAGATCATGTATACACGTGTACATATGTATATGTGCATGCGCATATACACTTAAATATGTTATTTCAATGCTTTCTCATATTACTTAGGAAATAAGATGTGATACTAAATAAAAGAATGCAACTGCCTCAGAAATTCCACATAGAGCTTCAGGAAATATACTCACTAGGTTCATGATAGCTTGCAGAAAATAGCCTGTAGCATTTACACTACTAGGTTTTATAGCAATCATTAAATCTTGAACATAAACACGTATCATTAAGAATATTACATTGAATTTTAAATTTATCTGAATAGGCTATAGTATTAATATGATTGAAATTTGAATTGTATATACTTGTAAGATTATGTAATATAATTTCTAGTATATTAAAATGGTCTCTGTATTACAAGAAAATGGATTCCTACATCATTACTTTATTGTACTATGCATGTAGTCTAAATAACTAAATAATTTAAAAATAGTTTATATATGCAGTCTAAGTCATTGAAAACATTAAAAAAGTAGCTAATACATGCACATACATAAATGAACTTTCTTTAGAACAGCAATAAAGATGCCAAAATTAAAGTCCCTTCCCAAATAGCTTCTCAAACAATTTCACAGTACAAAGCATAATTTATGCTAAGTGAGCAGTAAACTGCATTTCATTCAGTGCAATTTCTTTTGCACTATCCAACATGAAGGAGAAACAAGCTAGTCACAAATTGTTTTGAATTTATAAATGGGGGTTTTTATATATTCAGTGTAAATCTACTGATAGAAAAGGCCAAATTCTCAATTTCCATGCTGCACCTGAAGACTAACTGAACAGAACTCTTGGGCTCAGATACACAGAGGAAGTGCCATCCAGGCTGGTAGAAGGGCAGAGATGCAAAAGGGCTAGCATCTGCACTCGGAGGGTATCTTAGCTGCCAGGCGCCCCCTCCCTCAAGAGTGAGAGGCCTCCAACCCATGCCCAGTTCACCAGCCCTGAGCACCAGTGCCATTTGGTTATGAAAATCAGTGGGGATTTTGTCCACCAGGGTGAGCCCGGAGACTGCTAGAAACTCAAGTGCCCTATTAGAGGGCCTAGGCACAAAATGTCATTCATGGGCCCTTACCCTGGGCTTTCGCAGAGGGATGGTAGCTCAGATTGGACTGAAGTCATACAGAGAGAGATTGGATTATATGGCTTCAGGGAGAAGGCTGGAGGGACAGTGACTGTTATCTCTCTGCTATTGACCTTCTCCCACATCTCCCACAGACTTCATCTTCCCTGGGTTGAACGCTCCCCTCCATAGGCATCAACCTGGGGAGATGTACTAACTCCACCCTCCTGACTCCCTGTGGCTCCACCCTACCAAGCTCGTGCCCAGCTGAGGAATCAGCTAGCTGTGGCCAGCCTGGGCCCACTGCAATGTTTCTTTAGGGACTCTCAAGGAGACTCAGGCCAGTTTGGGGGTGTCAGACACACATGGAGAGACTGAGTTGTGTGGTTTTGGGACAGTGCCTTTTTTCCAGTGTACCCACGCCAGTGTCAAAGTTCTTGAGCAGAGCCCTCCCTCCACACAATGGAATATTAATCTGTTTTAGCCTGATGAACTCTATTGGCCCTGACCTAACAACTCCCTAAGAGCCCACCAAAAAGGTCCACAGACCCCAGAATCCCGAGACTTACGCTGAGTGACTTCAGATACAGCACTGGTACCCAATGTGAACCTGTATCAACCAGGAAAGTACCACTTGCCCCTACCTGATGACTCACTGAGAACCTCCCTCATGCAACTCATGTTCTGACAGAAGCTCTTTCCCTGGCTGAGACTAACAGGCAGCCAGTAGGTGAAGGTAGATCTCAGAGTCCCTTAGGGATTTTCCTGACATTCCCCAGTCTTGCTAATTGTGGAAACTGACCTTGGTACATAGCTTGACTCCTCCCATGTGCACCCAGATCCCAGCAGAAGCAGCCATGAATCCTGGATCACTTCGTAACCCCTAACAGGTAGCCCAAGGCCAGTCATAGGCAGTGTCTGACATTTATCTACACCAGAGTCCTACCCAAGAGGTCCCAGAACCAACACACCCAGTAGCTGGCTGCAGACCACATCAGAGCATAAACCAATTAGCTCTACAAGCTGCATTACCAAAGGGAGATCTCAGCAGGCTCAAGAACCCTGATGGAGTTAATTCTGCTTCGTGGGATCAACACTTACAGTATGATCAAGATCGCTTCTTACCACCAGCCAGGCTGAGAGTCAACCCTACCCATGTACAGGCTAACACGAATAGTGATTGAGATTCAACTACAACAGGAGGGCTCACGTTACCTCTCAAGGGACATTTGGAGCACCTAGCTGATCCCTAGGTGATCAGGTAGACTGAACAAATGGGCCCCACAGGACACAGGCTACATAAGCTCACCCTACCAAGACTGGGAGACATAGCAGATCTAAATAATAAGCAGAAACACATACAGAGAGACAGCCAAAATGGGGAGACAAAGAAACATGTCCCAAGGAAATAACAGGAGAAATCCCCCCAAAAAGAATACAATGAAATGTAGGAGAGTAATGTACATAATCCAGAGTTAAAAACAATGTTTATAAGGATGCTCAAGGAACTTAGAGGAAAAATGATTGAACACAGTGACAACTTAAACAAAGAAACGGTAAGCATTAGCACAATATAGACACAGAAATCACAAAAAAGAGCTACCCATAAATAAAAACTACAATATCTGAAATGAAAAATATACCAGAAGAATCAACAGCAGGTTAGATGAGCAGAGGATTTAATCCATGATTTGGAAAGCAAGGTAGCAGAAAACACCCAATCAGAGAAGCAAAAAGAAAAAAAAAATGATAATAGTTTAAGAGATCTCTGAGACACCATCAAACATAACAGCATCTACTTTACAAAGGTACCAGATGGAAAATAAAAACATCAAGGAATCGAGGATTTATTTGAAGTAATAATGAATGAAAAATTTCCTAACAAGGTGAAAGAAGAAGACACACAAGTTCAGAAAGCACAGAGAATCAAAAATAAGATGAGGCCAGAGGCCCACACCAAGAATCATCAATGGCAAAGGTTAAAGACAAAGAGAAAATCTTTGAACAGTATGAAATAAGAAGTTAGTTACCTACAAGGGAGCTCCCATTAGACTGTCCACTGATTTCTCAACAGGAACGTTTCAGGCCAGAAGGAATAGGCACAAAACATTCAACATGATAAAGAGCACCTACTTGCAACCAGGAAGACTCTATCCAACAAGGTTATGATATAAAATTGAAAAAGGAATAAAAATCTTCCTAGACAAGAAAAAGCTAAAGAACTTCATTGCCACTGAACCAGTATTACAAGAAATGTTACAGGTACTTCTTTAAGAAAATGAATGACAAAAAGGTAACATAATTATAAAGAATAAAAAGGCTATAAATAGGTACCTGTTGATAATCACTTTATATGTAAATGATTAAATGCTCTAATCAAAAGAGAGAATAGCTGAATGGAAAAAAAAAATAACAACAGCAACAGAAAACCCAAGAACCATTTATATACTGTCTACAAGAGACCCATCACAGAACAAAAGGCGCACAGAGACTGAAAGTAAAGGAACAGAGGAATATATTTCATGCAAATGGAGAAATGAGAGGAAAAAGCTGAGGTAGCAATACTTACATCAGATAAAACAGACTTTAAAACAAAGGCTATAATAAGAGACAAATAAGAACATTACATAATAATAAGGGGATCAATTCAACAAAAAGATCTAACTCTTGTGATCTTTTAGGTACCCACCATAGGAGAGCTTAATATATAAAGTACATATTGATGAACTTAAAGGGAGAGATCAACAGTAATACAATCATAGTAGGGAATTTTAATACCCCATTGAGGTTAATGGATAAAGTTTCCAGACAATCAACAAGGAAACCGCGGCTTTTAATAACACACTAGACCTGATGAATTTATATTCATAGAGCACTTCACCCCAAAGCAGCAAGACAAACATTCTTTCCAAGTGCCCATGGGACATTTTCCAGGATAGTGTAAGAGACCTCTGGGATACCTCATGTTAGGACACAAAACAAGTCTAAACAAATTTAAGAAGATTGAAACCATCTCAATGGTAGATAATTACCATTATCTACTCAAAATGGTAATAAACTGGAAATAAATCACAAGACAAAAATGGACAACAAAAACACATGGAGGCTAAATAACATAAGGTTAAAAATGAGATCCAAGAAAATATTGAAAGATACCTTGAGACAAATAAAATGAAAAAAAAAAAGACACAAAAAGCCTATGTGACAGCAAAAGCAGTCCTGAGAGAGAAGATCAGTGCAATCCAGGGCTATCCCAAGAAACAGGAAAATCTCCAATAAAGAACCTCACCTTAGAATTAAGGAAACTGGAAAAAGAACAACAAAGCCCAAAGTGAGTAGAATAAAGAAAATAATAAATATCGGAGTGGAAATAAACAAAATAGAGTCTAAAAAAACCAATACAAAAGATCAATGAAACCAGAGTTGTTTTCTTGAAAAGATAAACAACATTGATAAAACTTTAACCAGACTCAAGATGAAAAAAAAAGTGAGAGGACCTAAATAAATAAAATCAGAAATGAAAGTGGAGAAGAGGGAAGTTTCTCAGGAACTGTGGCTTTGGAGCCTGTTTCTGATCTCGCTGGCTTGGGGGCGGGGGTGGTTGGGGGCGTGGGGGCCGCAGGGATAACCCGGGCACATCCAGCAAGTCACAGAGAAGGTCAGATCGGACACGTCAAGTGAACAGAACAAAGTACCCGAGGAAAGCAACCAGTGTTTCTTTATTTCTTGTAAATTAAGCATGAAGCACCCTCTACCATTGACCTTGGATGAGCCGGCCGGGGGGCAGAAACAGGAGCGTGGGAGCTGGCTGCCTCCAGACCTGGTCCTCACTCAACACCTCTTGTAGAACAGAAAATCTGAACGCGTGAGGACTAGCCCAGCATGGGAGCCGGTGACAGATCAGCCCTGCAAACGTCTACGGCGCGCCCCCTCTCCCGCCCCCCATGGAAACAGTAATTGTTGGAACACTGGGATAGAAAACAAGCCCTTGAAATTCATAACCTAATCAGTATGCCATACGTGTTAACAAAACAAATTTAGAGTTGATGTAAATATTTTGAATTTTAAAAAAATTTTAAGGGAGAACGGCAGGTTCGTGTAGAAACAGAAGACAGGGATTTTTTGTGAAAGGGTTTTTCACCAGCAGAGGTGTGTGCCGGCCTCTTTCCAGCAGATTCAGCAGTCCGCGGAGGATACGACACCATAGAAATACAAAGGATCGTAAGAAAATACTATAATCATATATCAAAAATTGGACAGCCTGGAAGAAATTAATAAATTCTTAGAAAAGTACAATCTTCTAAAACTGAATCAAGAAGAAATAGAAAATGTGAACAGGCTGATTACAAACAACAAATGTGAAGCAGTACTAAAAAAAAAAAAAAAAACTCCCAACAAACAAAAGTCCTGGACTGGATGGCTTCACAGGTGAATTTCACCAAACTTTCAAGGAATTAACAACTGTCCTTCTGAAACTATTTCAAAAAAAAGTCAACACAAGCATCTAAACTCATTTTACATGGCCAGCATTGTCCTGATTCAAAACAAAACAAAAAAACTACAAAAAAAAGAGAAAATTATAGGCCAGTATCACTGATTAACATAGATGCAAAAAAAACTCAACAAAATACTAACACACTGAATTCAGCAACATATTAAAAAGATTATACACCATGAATAAGGGGGTTTTTATCCTGAATTGCAAAGATGATTCAATATCTGCAAATCAATTAATGTGATACACCATATAAACTAAAGAAAGAATAAAAACCATATGATCATAACAATAGATGCAGAAAAAGCATTTGAGAAAATCCAGTACCCATTTATGATAAAAACTCAACAAAGTAGGAATAGAGAAAACATACCTCAACACAACAAGGCCTTATATGACAAACCCACAGCTAACACCATACTCAAAGGGGAAAATTTAAAGTGTTTTTCATAATATGTGAAACAAGACAAGGATATCTATTTTCACTACTTTTATTTAACATATCTCAGGAAGTCCCACTCCTTGTTTCACTCAGGAAGTCTTCTTGTCTAAAAACCCCATAAGAAAACATAGGGAGTAAAATCTGGGACATTTCTTATACCAATATTTTTTTCTGATATATCTCCCCAGGCAAGGGAAACAAAAGAAAAAATAAATAAATGGTACTACATCAAAATAAAATGTTTTTATTTTAACATTTTAGGAAAGGAAACCATCAATAAAATGAAAATACACTGAATGGGAGAACATATTTACTGATACATCTGATAAGGGGTTAATATCCAAATTTATAAAGAACTTAATAATACTCAACACCAAAAAACACAAACAATCTGATTTTAAAGAATGGGCAAGACTTGAATAGATGCTTCTCCGAAAAGGACATGCAAATGGCCAATAGACATATGAAAAGATGCCCAACATCACTAATTACCAGAGAATTGCAAATTAAAACCACAATGAGATATGACCTCACAGCTTCCAGAATGGCCATCATCAATAAATTGACAAACAAGTGCTCACAAGATGTGGAGAACAAGGAGCCCTCATGCACTGTTGGTAGGAATGCAGGTTGGTGCAGCCACTGTGGAAAGCAATATAGAATTACTTCAAAAAATTAAAAATGGAACTGCCTTATACCCTGTGATTTCCCTTCTGGGAATTTATTCAGAGAAACCTGACACAATAATTCAAAATAATATATGTACCCCTATGTTCATTGCTGGGTTATTTACAATAGCCAAGATTTAGAAGCAGCACAAATGTCTATTGGTAGATAAGTAGAAAAAACAGCTGTGGTACATTTACACAATGGAATACCACTCAGTCACAAAAAAGGAGAACATATTACCTTTTATGACAGCATGGATGAACCTAGAGAGTATTATGCTAAGTAAAATAAGCCAGTCATAGAAAGACAAATACTATATGCTTTCACTCATATGTGTAATCTGATGTACAAACTGGACTAACAAGCAAAATAGAGACAGACTCATAGATAGAGAGCAGGTTGACCTTTCAGGGTTGAGGGAGGGGGGCAGAAGAGGTGGAGGAATTGCAGAAAAGAAGAAAAAAGACAACTCATGGACACGGACAACAGTGTGGTGATTGCAGGGTGGAGCACGGTAGAGGGAGGTGGAAGAGAGTATAGGTGGGATAAATGGGGACAGATGAAAAAAATACCTAGGAATAAATTTAACCCAGGAGGTAAAAGTTCTATAGTTGAAAAATTATAAGACACTGATGAGAGAAATTTAAAAAATACAAATAAATGGAAGCATATAAGGTCCATCTAGAAAAAGTCCAACCACTGTTGATACAATGAGAATGGTTTGCTGCAACATCGATGTAACCTGGCAGCTAAGGAGAGTGGACTGGAATGCACATGTGTGAACGATGATGACTTCACTGTACTAGTAAGTGGGGGCAGTAGACGCCATTGAGTGAGCATGTGTATTATGTGGCTGTCACAGTCAAAGTGACTAAGAGAGTACAGCAATGACTCTGCATCAAATTTTGCATTAATCTTGAACATTCCTCTACTGAAATTATTTGGGGATAAAGCAGAAGGCCGCAGCTATGGGCAACTGGTTATTGGCAGCTTCATCACAACAACATGCCTGCTTATGCATCCCGTCTCCTGCAGAGTTTTTTGGTGAAACATCAAATCACTCAGCCCCACTACAGCCCAGATTTGGTTCCCTGTGACTTCTGGCTTTTCCCAAAACTAAAATCACCTTTGAAAGGGAAGAAATTTCAGACTAACAATGAGATTCAGGAAAATAGGACAGGGCAGCTGATGGCGATTGGGAGAACTGTGTGAGGACCCAAAGTGCCTACTTTGAAGAGGACTGAGGTGTCATTGTCCTATGTACAATGTTTCTTGTTATCTCATAACGTCTTCAATAAATGTCTCTATTTTTCATAGTACATGGCTGGATATTTTCTGGACAGAACTTATAACATGCTCATGGATAGGAAGAATTAATATAATTAAAAAGTCCATTCTACTCAAAGCAATCTATAGATTCAATGCAATTTTTATCAAAATGCTAATGGTGTTTCACACAGTACTAGACAAATACTCTAAAAATTTATATGGAACTACAAAAGACCCCAAATAGCCACAGCAATCTTGAGAAAGAAAACAAAGTTGGAGGTATCATCTGCCTTATATCAAACTATACTACAAGGTTACAGTAATCAATGGAACAGAATTGAGCCCAGAAATAAACCCACACTTACATGGTCAATTAATATATGACAAAGGAGGCAAAAACAATGGGGTAAAGACAGTCTATTCAATAAATGGTGTTGGGAAAATTAGAAACATACATACAAAAAATAAAACTAAACCACCTTCTTATACCATATACAAGAATAAATTCAAAATCATTGATAGACATAAATATAATATCCAAAATCATAAAACTCCTAGAAGAAAACACAGGTAGTAAAACCTCTGACATTTTTCTTAGCAATATTTTTTCTGTTCTATCACCTTCGGCAAGGAAAACATAAGGAAAAAAATAAACAAATTTATGTACATCAAACTAAAATGTTTTTGCACAGCAAATGAAACCAGGAAAGTGAAAAGACACTCTATTGAATGGGAGAACATATTCACCAATGATATATTCAATAAGGGGTTAAATTTCTAAAATTTATTTAAAAACTCATATAATTCAACATCAAAAAAGCACACAGCTATTAAAAATGGGCTAAGGACCTGATTGGACACTTCCAAAAATGATATACAGATGGCCAATAGACATATGAAATGATTATCAATGTCACTAATCATCAGAGAAATGCAATTTAAAACCACAATGAAATATCATCTCATACCTGTCAGAATGGCTATCATCAATAAATCCACAAACAAGTGTTTCTGAGGATGTGGTGTAAAGGGAACCCTAGTGAACTGTTGGTGGAAATGCAATTGGTGCAGCCACTATGGAAAACATTTTAGAAGTTCCTCAAAAAAATTAAAAGTGGAATTGCCTTACAGCCCAGTGATTCAACTTCTGGTTATACATGCTCAAAGGAACCCCAAACACTAATTCGAAGAATATATGCATTCTTATGTTCATTGCTGCATTATTTGCAATAACCAAGATGTGAAAGCAATCCAAGGGCCCACGAATATGTGAGTGGATAAAAAAGTGGTGGTATATATACATTGGAATATTACTCAGCCGAAAAAAAGAACAATAAAATCTTACCATTTTTTGACATCATGGATGAACCTAGAGAGTATTATGCTCAGTGAAATAAGTCAAAGACAAATGCCATATGATTTCCCTATATGTGAAATCTAAAGAGCAAAATTAATGAACAAACATAATAGAAACAGACTTTTTCATACAGAGAACAGACCGATGCTTGTCAAAGGGGAAGGAGGCTGGGGGCTGGGTTAAAAAGGCAAAGGGACTGAGCAGTATAAACTGGTAGTCACCAAATAGTCACAGGGACATAGAGTGCAGTATAGGGAAGATAGTCAACAATATTGTACTAACTGTGTATGGTGCCGGTGGGTATTTAAAGTATCGGGGGCCACTTGTTAAAACATGTGCTTATCAAACCACTATGTTATACATCTGAAACTAATACAAAATAATACTAAATATAAACTATAATTGAAAATAAAATTTAACATATGGACAAGGATTATACAATTAAACTACAAAGCAGTTCTGAGATAAATTAAAGAATACTTCAATAATTGTAAAAATCTGACATGATCGATAGGAGAACTCAATATTGTTGATATATCAACCCTCCCCAAATTGACAGATATAATGCTATCACTATCAATATTCCAGTAGACGCTAACATTTATATAAAAATGTATGTGACATAGATAGGTAGTAAGATTAGACAAATAGTTTAATGGAAGAGAACAAAGTACCAGTTTTAAATCTATACACTTATATGATTAATTAATTATCGACAAAAGCATACAGGCAATCAATAGGTAAACAAAAGTCACTTTAACAAGTGATGTTGGAACATTATACATGATATTAACCTCATGATGAATCAGAGGACTGAATATAAAAGCTGACACTCTAAAACTTAGGAGAAAACATACAGTGCCTTTGTGACCTTGGATAGGAAAGATTACTTAAGCATAGAAAGCTGCATCCATTATAGAAAAATGTAATAAATTGGAATTTCTCATTGTTAGATGACATCATAAGGAAATAGGACATTCACTAAGGGAAAAATTGCAATACATACATAGGCTGAAACATGTATCCTGAGTATATAACAAATATCTATAATTCAATATTAAACATACAAATGGATATAAATTTTTAAAAAGTTTAAAAAGATACTCTATAGGGAAATATGTACAGATGACCAATCAAACAAGCACAAGTAAAAATAATCTGAAATATAAACTGAAACCACAATGAGATAGCATTTTATATGCACTAGAATTGCTAAGATTAAAAAACAGATGAAGTGAATACTAGTGAGAATGACTAGCAACTGGCAAACTCATAAATTTCTGGTGGGATCATAAAATGAGACAATTATTTTGTTTAAAATATTTTATTCATTTATTTTAGAGAGAGGGGAAGGGAGGGAGAAAGAGAGGGAGAGAAACACTAATGTGAGAGAGACACATCAAATAGTTGCCTCTGGCATGCACCCCAGCCGGGGACCAAACCCACAACCTAGGCATGCCCTGACCAGGAATCGAACTTGCAACCTTTTGTTTTCAGGAATGATGCTGAACCAAATGAGCCACACTGGTCAGGGTAAGACAATCATTTTTGGTTTTCTTTTTTTATATTTTTATTTATTGATTTTTTAGAGGGAGAAGATGGAAAAGAGTAATAGGGGTTATAAATTTGTTCCGCTCATTTATGCATTCATTGTTTGATTCTTGTTTGTGCCCTGACTGGGGATTGAACCTGCAAGCTTGGCATATCGGGATGATGCTCTAACCAACCAAACTACCTGGCCAGGGCTGGGAGACAATCAAGTTTCAATACATATATTTTTATTTTATAAAATGAAACTTATATTTGTCCTAGGATCAAGCAATTGCAGTCTCAGGTATTTACAAAAAACATCATACTTCTATAAAGAGATGTGTACACAGATTTTTATAGCAACCTAAATCAAAATATCCAATAATTTGAAAGAACTCATTTGCTCATCAACAGAATGAATAAGCTAATCATGATATACTCATAAAATGGTATATTATTCACTGATAAAAAGAAAAAAGTGATACACTAAAAAATATGGATAAACTTCAAAAACTTTATGCTGAGCAAAAGGTGCCAGACACACCATTCATGGGAAGCTCATGACAGGCAAATCCAATATATGCTGATAAATGGCAGGGCATTGATTGCCTCCGATTGATGAGGTAGGGAGCAATATCACGGAGAAGAAGAACAAGGAAAATTTCTGGGGTGATAAAAATGTTCCATATTTCAATGTCTTTGGATTACACTGGTGTATGCATTCGTTAAAATTCACTGTATTTCATACTGAAAATCTGCACATCCAGCTATATCTAAATTATACTTCCTTTTCAAACAGGAAAGGAAAGGCTAAGATGAGAAAATCAAACATCAGTCTCACCAGAGATCAGGGGGAGAGAAAAGACTGAAGGCAGGAAAGGCAATATTCAAAGTTAAAATTGCTTAGAATATTTCAGAATTCATGAAGCACATCAGTCCCCAGATTCAGAAAGTTCATTGACTCTCAAGCAAGACAAATAAAAAGAAGCCTACCCTAATTTACATAATTTAGTAGAGTACCAGACATAGAGAGCAGAAGAGAAAGGACACTACCTACAAAGGAATGGCAATTAGACTGAGAGCTGCTTTCTTGACCATGACAATCACTGGAAGCCAAAGGACAGTGGGAAAGTGTCTCTGAAAAATATCTACCAGAAAATGATTCCTAAGCTAAACCTGTACATCTAGTGCAGCTCCCTTTCGCACATTACATTGAGATGAAAGCATTGAAGCTAATTAGAAATGAAAGATCCTCATTAAAATAACTTCTTGTACTTATATCTCAGAAAGCAAGAAAATAATCTCAGAAACAGATTAGAGATATAAGTAAAAATTAGCAATAAAACTGGATCAAAATATTAAGCCTTTTACCTACATTAAAATCTTTTGAGATAAAAATATTTCAAAAAGAGAACATGTGTATTTTGTCACAAAATTTCATATCTTCAATTTTGGAATATTTTTCCCCCAGAAAAGAAAGTTTATTTTTTATTGTTGTTCAACTACAGTTGTCCCCATTTCTCCCCAACCAATTTCCCCCACCCTGCCCACCCCCACTTTCCACCCTCAATCCTACCTCCTCCCTGCCCCACCCACCCCCACCTCCAAACCTCAATCCTACTCCCCTTTGGCTTCATCCATGTGTCCTTTATACATGTTCCTTGACGACCCTTCCCCTTCTTTCCCCCATTACCCACCTCTGCCCCTCTGGTTACTGTCAGTTTGTTCTTTATTTCAATGTATCTGGTTATATTTGGCTTGTTTATTTGTTTTATTGATTAGTTTTCATTTATAGGTGAGATCATATGGTATTTGTCTTTTACAGCCTGGCTTACTCCACTTAACATAATGCTTTCCAGATCTATCCATGCTGTCACAAAGGGTAGGAGCTCCTTCTTTTGTTCTGCTGTGTAGTATTCCATTGTGTAAATGCACCACAGTTGTTTTATCCACTCATTCTCATTTACTGGTGGGCACTTAGGCTGCTTCCAATACTTGGCTATTGTAAATTATGTTGCTATGAGCATTGGGGTACACAGGTTCTTTTGAATTGGGGTTTCAGGATTCTTAGGGTGTAATCCCAATGGTGGAATTGCTGAGTCAAAAGGCAGTTCCATTTTTAGTTTTCTGAGGAAACTCCATACTGTTTTCCACAGTGACTGCACCAGTCTGCATTCCCATCAACAGTGCACTGGGGTTCCCTTTTCTCCACAACCTTGCCAGCACTTGTTGTTTGTTGCTTTGTTTATGATGGCCATTCTAACCGGTGTGAAGTGGCATCTCACTGTGGTTTTAATTTGCATCTCTCTGATGGCTAGTGATGCTGAGCATCCTTTCATATGTCTCTGGGCCTTCTGCATGTCCTCCTTAGAGAAGAGTCTGTTCAGGTCTTTTGCCCATTTTTTAATTGGGTTTTTTGTCTTCCTGCAGTGGAGTTGTATGAATTTTAAATGATATTCTGATTAGATAATTTTATTTTGATTATCCATATATTTGTTAAAACAGACAATGTACATTGGAAAGCCCAAATATAAGTTTAATAAAATAGCACACAGATATCCCAGTTCCCCATATTCTTACCCTAAAATTAAAGAAGTGGCTCATGTGGAAAAAGTCCTAAACTAAAGGACATTGTCTGGGAACAATGATATAGTTAAAAATTAAAGTATTTTAAGCTGCCTATCTCTCCACTACTATACAAGTAGGGTGCAGCCAATTGGCGTTTTAAATAAAGCTGAATTTTCCAACATATTAAGTTCATGGAGACGTGAAATATATTTGGTTTCACATGATCACATTTACCTTCAAAGAGAAACATAACATGTGTTGTTTCACTTATACATAACCATTTGAAATAGATTATCACGTGACCTTTCTTGGTTTTTATTTAATCAGAACGTATGTTGGGGTCTCAAACAGTAAAAATAGTTTAATTTTAGCTTGATAACCAAGATAATGCAAAATGTTGTAATTTCTAACTTTGTTTATAATATACATATTTCAATGAGGATCAAATTTATGAAAAACACAAACACATTATTTAGGAAATTAAAAATATAATGCTTTGCATTTTGAAGTTCCTAATGGAGGTAAACACAGTGAAAAATTAACATAATACAGTTTATTGAGCAAAGACTTGAGGGAGGCTTAGGAGTACATCCACCTTTGTGTGCTTTGATGTTTTTTGATATTTCATTGGCTCACTTCCAAGCTTTCTTCAAGTCTTTGCTCAATAAACCTCCTCATGTTAATTTTTTATTGTCTGAGTTCATCTGTATCATTTATGTGATCTGATTAGATTTGGAAGAACTGAAGATCTGTTACCATTAGAAGTTATTTGCCGTCACAGAACTCAGCAATAATTTAAATATTACCTGCAGTTACCTAGAAAGAAGTACCTATTAAAGTTAAAGCTTTAGAAGTCAGTGATGTGTATAAGTTTGATTTGCTGGTTGTCTTCCTTAGACTTCCATTACATGTTTCCATAAACAAACTCAGTAGAGAATCCCTCGGTGACACATTCTGAGGCAGGGGTGTCAAACTCATTTTCACTGGGGCCACATCAGCTTCGTGGTTGCCTTCAAAGGGCTGAATGTAATTTCAACTCTTTAAGAGTTAAGGAGGAGTTACATTTATACAGTCCTAAAATTACACTTGGCATTTTGAAGGCAACCAGGGGCTGATGTGGCCCCCACTGGAAATGAGTTTGACACCCCTGTTAAGGGTTCTTCCACTATTTTTTGAATCTTCCTCTTCTTCAAAGCCAGATGTCCTTGGTCAACATGTTGTAGCCTTTTAGATTTCCTTATATTCTAATCTCTTTTTCATTTGCCTTGCTTCCCTCTTCACGATTTGCCCTGACACTTTCTCAATTTCTGGGGCACTTAACATTCACATTAAACAAGATCATGGCTACATGTGGAAAACCCAGGGAAACATACTCCGGACAAACGTGCGGTGAAACAATGGCTCACGGTGCCTTTGCTGCTGTGATGCTGCTGCTAGCCCTGCACCACCGCTGCAGGACATTTCACACCTTTTTTGTCTACCAGTTGTATTTAAAATAAATGAGATTTTTTCCTGTATGATATATTGTTTAAACAGTATTCTAGTGATTTAGGGGTGATATACATGCATTTTCTAATATAACCACTAGCTCTTTCCCTGCTCCCCCCAAAAAAACAGAGTAAGAAGAGGTACATGCATTTTATGAATATGAGTATTACAACCAAGAGGTGTTCTAATTGGAAACTATTCTGAGAATTATGTTTCTATCTTTAAAAATTGATCTTTTTTCCTCTTCCCACCTATACCATACCCAATCAAGACATCAGCTTCTGCGTATTTCAGTTCTATTTATTTTCTTTTCATTGCTTATTATAAATAAAATCAGAAAATTTATCAAAGATATATTCTGGGGCTTTTGTGAGAGGAGGCCCTTTGCAGGGAAGATGAGCAGCAAGGGTCTAACACATTGGAGTGAAATGGGATGAAGAAAAGCCAGCAAGTAGGCAATATGCTTTTAATAAATTTAAACTAATACTTTAAATTTCATCATCTCCCCCAGCAGGAGTTGCAGAAAAAGGAGAAATAACTGAAAACCAACTATATGCCAAGTATTTTTAAAAATGCTATTTCAATTATTTTCTCAAATTACTTACAAGTAAGTTACAATTACCCCATTTTTACAGACAAGAAAGGTACAAATTAGGGAGGTTAAGTAGATTGGGTGACTGACTGCATGGGTAGTAAGCAGTGCAGAGATCCAAGTTCATGTCTTTGAATCTCAAACGCAGGCACTCTGCACCAAACATTATGTATAGAATTCACCAAGTTATAGAGCCAAGTACAGTCAGCCAGATTTCCCTAACTCAGAACTCCGACTGATTTGTTATGACAGCGTTCTCATCAGTAGGTAGCAGGCTTTTAAACTACTGCCAAGTATTTCAGGGAAATGAGTTCAATCCCCAGTCAGGGCATGTGTGAGAGACAACCAATCGATGTTTCTCTCTCACATCAGTGTTTCTCTCCCCGCCCCCTCTTCCTCCCTTCCCTTCCCTCTAAAATCAATAAGCATGTCCTCTGGTGAGGATAAAAAAAATAGAGAGATTATCAATAAATGATAAGATTGAATGACTATAATATAATATAGTTATATGCTTGTGACCCCTACAAGAAAAAAAACTGTCAAAACAAATGTTAGAAATATGTTTTGATAAAAATGCAAATAATGGAGGCTTATTCTCAAATGACTATACTGCCTAAGGAATACTGATAAAGGGGCCCCAAAATACAGGATGATATAAAATGAGATGATTTTATTGAATAAATGCCTATAATATACTAGTCACGAGACTAGACAAATGACATAGGCCATTACCTCTTTTTATTTTTGAGAGCCTCAAAACCTGAGAAATTCGCTTTTTGAATGAGGAAACGGAGTCTCAGAGCAGTTGTGCAGCACACAGCCGGTAAGGAGTGAGTCTGTGACTAGTCTCCAGCCAACTAGAGCATGGTATTTGCGCTTCCACATTTGGCCTAGGGGTACATTTCTGTGCTTCTGTTTAAATATGAATACAACTGCAATTCTTGGGAACTCACAAATTTTATCCTGACCAATGGAACCCCATTGTCAGGGACTGGCCTGAAAGTGCCCTGAGTGTTCATGTCTTCTCCTGTGCTGCCTCACGGTGTGGCCATTAGCCGTGCGTGGCTGCTGACCAATTGAAATAAAGCTAGTCCAAATTGAGTGTACTTTCAAGTAAAATATACACTGGATCTAAAGATTTAATATAAAAATGAGAAAGGAAAATATTAATATCTTATATTACTTTTGCATTGAATAATATGCTGAGTTAATGAAAATATATTACTAAAATCAATTTTACTTTTTAAAACATAACTACTAGGAAATGTAAAATTACATATGATGCTTACTTTTGTGACTCTTGTACCATTTCTGCTAGATGTCCATGATATTGACCAACCCTGCGCCAACTTTCATGAAGATCAAAGGAAGCCGTTTTAGTGTTTCATTTGTTCAGGATATACCCCCATATACAAATGCATGCATACATACATACATATATACGCATATACGTTTAGTTTTTAGGAATGTTAATTCCATATGTATTTATTTTTCATCTGCTGCAATTGAATGTAGGCCTTGCAGCTGAGATTGTTATAAAAACATTACATTATTTTGCCTCAGTTTTCAGAATGCTCCAAATAACATAAATAAAGACAGTTGGTGATTTTGGGGGGCTGGGGCTCTCTCTACTTCAGCCATTCCTACCAATTACCTTACTTTAAATTAATAAATACTGTATTATCTTTTTAATTCTTTATGTTTTCCTTCCTTCCTTCCTTCCTTCCTTCCTTCCTTCCTTCCTTCCTTTCTTCCTTCCTTCATTTCTTCTTTCCTTGTTTGTTTTAAAAGACCTTTCAATGTATGTTTATTTTGAGAAAAAATTAAAACAAATATTCAGCTTGCCTCCTTGTTTTCTTGGCAATATTTTATCTCAGATACTCAGCTACATGTGGTGCCTGTTTCAGCCAAACCACCCCACACAGTTCACCTCCATAGTCTGCATGACACCATCTCTGATTGGTCTCACACCCTGGACCTGCCCACGGTGCTCTTCCCACCACATCATCATCTGGTCCGCAGTGCTCACACTGGACTCCTTGTCTTACAAACTGAAGGAATATTTCCTTCCTATGAGCTCCAAGTGTGGTTGGTGCCAAACTTCTGGGCATCCTCTAAAGAAGTCTCAAATTAGATGTCCTCAAATGGATGTTTTCTTCATCTTCTCTGCATCCTAATAATATTTTGTGTATTTTTCCTGGCACTTATTATATATATAGTCTACCTAATATTAGAGTTGAGGTACTTTTCTTGTTCCCTCTTACCAAACTGAAGTATTCTTAGGAACAGAGAACCTTCTATTTCTATTCATCAAATATTATAAGAACATACAAAGAACTTAGCATTCTTAATATGTCTTTAATTTGAAAATTAATAAATATTTTCCAGATATTTTTAACTTTCCTTTTGGAAGTTTTTAAAAAATAACTTTAAAATTTCACAGATTTATGAACTTAATATTCCCAATAAGATTGGTTCATTCCTCTTGCATCCCACTTAGCAGTTGCACATTCAAGTTTGAAGTGACTCAACATAAAACTTTACTCCCTCACTACTTAGATGTTATGAGGTTATTTTTTATTATGATAAAAATTACTATTAAAACACCAGACCTATATAAGAGCTGGTATAGCCATCATCCAAACAGCCACACATAATGGAATGGAAAGCAGAGCTTTTCTCAAGGAAGCAGATTAGTCTGAGGTATCGGAAATGACTCTTCATTGCATTCTCATGTGTACAGTTATTCTTCACACAGCCTGGAAATGTTCTTTCGTTCTCCTCTATGCCATTCCATACAGCGCTACAAACATGGTGTGCAAAAAACCTGCTTGAGTAGATGTCACCTGCAAAATAATTACATAGAAACTTTCTTTAAACCAATTTAAAACGCCCCCTTTGAAATTAATGTGTAAGAATAGAAATGGCAATATTCCTCACTTCATCCGCCATCTTAAAAGCCCAAGCAAACAAATTTGTTCTTTTAAAACATTTTTGTTTTCATTAAGTATAAGAGAAATAATTTAGCTACCACAAAAATAGCACCTCATGGTTTAAATAATAATATATGTCATATTATCAACTGACAAAAATTTGCTCTTTTGTCATTTTAATAATAAACATTGTATTTCTTTTCATCTCGTACCTTTAGTATATTATATGCATTCATGGTGCTTGCTATTTTCACTTCTTACCATGTTGTCACTGTTTTGTACTGAACATCTACCAACTCAAACTTTTAATATAATTCTTTAAATTATTAAAGAGTGTATGGACATATTCAATCATCTAAACTATTTAAATACATAAACTCTGCCATTCAAATTGTAATGTTTATTGGCCTAAAAAGAATAAAGAGCGTAAGCACAGTGATGTCTAATTAAAATTGAGTGTGCCTTTGGCGTTCTTTTATTTTATGAAATGAATTGATATTTATTAAAGTTAAATTGTGTATCTGATGCATACAAAGTGTTCTTCTCTTATTTTATTGGTATAGGAAGAAGCTGACTAAAAAGAGAACTTAGGCACTGCTAAATATACTGAAGCTAGGAGAAAATTTGGAGCAAAATTTTATAAGAAAAGACTTGAGAGGTAACTTTTTAGAATACAAAGATTTTTTTTCATTATGAAAGTATTAAGTGACTAGTCATTTATGTCACACCTTTTCATTTCTGTTTTTACTTCTCACCTTCTACCCTGCAAAAACACCAAACAAATCAAAATGTACCTGTTGGAAGAGACACCGCTAGGAGTCCTTTCATGGACGATGGGACAGTGTACAACTCCTCGTGATCACAGTGTCATCCAGCGCAATATCACCCAGTGTCCTTCACCAACCCTGCTTTCAAATTTGAGTTGGAAGTCCTCATTGCCAGACAGCACCGGTCCTTTCCACTGCCAGAAGTCGCCTTGTTCTCCAGTGAGGTTAACCGAGACCTTTGTTTAGTTTAAGACTGATACCTCGGTCGAGGGGAGGGCCCCCACACCATTTCCACAAGTGTGATCATGAAAAATTATCTGTGACCAAGAATATTATATATCATTAGTACAATTAATTCCATTTTATTTTTAACTATATCATATTACCTCTTCTTTATGAACAGATTCCAGAAGGAAAACTAAATAAATCTCTATGTCCTATTGCTCTGCAGGTATCTAACACCCAGGGAGGTTAGGTCAGACTTGACATTCGTTTGTGTTGCTATATGTGGAAGACAGTACAATAGGGATCAAATAGAAATTTAGTTGAAAAAAATGAGAAAGTTTACTCTCTGTGTTTTCTAGCAGCAGGATTCCTTGATAAACTCTTGACATCCACTATCAAAGGAATAAAATATGATTTAAAAAGTGATGCATTATATAAGTAGATTTTTCATGATTAAGAAATCATTTTTCATGATTAATAGCAGAGCCTAAAGATAATCATTTTCAATCTGATGAAACTTAAATAATTTTCTCCAAAATAGTAAAGTACTCTATTGTTTACACCACTACATTCTCGCACTGGAAACACATTTTTAGTTCTACAAGATCCTCCAGGCTCCACTATTTTTAGCAAAACCACCAGAAGAGCAATTACCCAAATTTTACTCAAAATGCTAGAAGCATGCTTTAGAATAGCAGTTTTGGGAGTTTTTTTCTGAGTTAAAATTAATAACTATTTCAACATTTCAAAGATGAATTTGCCCATATCTTTAGTGACTGGTACATAGGAGGGGAGAATAAAAAATTCTGAGAGAAAATTACAGGTTTGGAACAATAAGAACTCAGAGGATTTTTAAGCTTTTTCTTGTCATTTGTATGAATGAGGGAAAACCGTAATGCAGGTTTTCTTCACACAGGAAAAGACATTATTAAAATACTAGCAGTAATGGATATCATTCTCTAGAGAAAGAAAAATGGATGTGTTTAAAGGGTAAAGAATGTGATTAAACAGTCTATGCAATGCATACTTCAAAGAGCATCAAGAATAGGTAAGCCTTGTAAATGACTCTACTCAAATTTCCCAGCTGATGACACTTTCAAGCACCATGCTATGATCCAAACACATTCCTTCTACTTATTAACCAATTAATGTTGGGAAAAGTGTGCTTTATGACCAGGGATGGCTGGCGAATCCAGGGTGGCGCCACTCATTAGAGCCGAAACAGAAGGGGCGGAGGGCCAGCCTCTGGGCAGCGTCACCAGGCGGGAGAGGGAACAGCCTGATGGGCACGTGTCGGTCTGGGTCCCACCCAGCCACAGACATGATCTGTTTGGGCTTCTAATTTGTACAAGAAACACGAGACAAGCGGTTTACATCACAGTAAATACTCGCCTATCTTCTCAAGACCGTTTTCTGCATGGTGCCAGTAGGCTGTCATGCAAACAAACGTAGACACCACCGTTTCCACGGAGAACGCCTGACGGCGGCATCACCTTAATGCGGGACACCCCGAGTGAGTGACAGCCTGCTGGGTGCTGAATTCTAAAGAGGCCTTTTCACTGGAAATTCTAGTTACTCAGAGGTTTGATCTCTTTCCTCATCAATCTCTGTCTGAATCCCTCCTACCACCCATTTTTCAAAAGCAAGAAAACCTCCAATTTGATGTTTTCAACTTGAAGGTGTTCCACAAGGTCAAGTGACAGACCGTTCATGAAAACCGGGGGGCCACTCTGCTTATCTAATAAACATGTTTCATATGTGAGGCCCGATCGTTCCCAGCATGACCTTTCTTTACTTCTTTGTATTAAATCTATTTCATACATATTCATAAAATAAACCATCCATCATTAATTTTTGACATTTCTGCCAGGCATACTTCACTATTCTCACACAGATGTTTAAAACAGTAGGGACTACAGTTCTGGGACCAGGGAAAAATAGAGATGGATGGAAACCTTGGTTATTACGGTATGAAAAGAAAAAAATATTTTGCATATCTTCAGAGGAAGTGTCTAAACAGAGAAGCTTAGAAGTCAAGATGGGATTTTACATATTTCATGTTTAATTTTTAATTTGTTCTCTAAGACTTCATTTCCAATTTTCAGATATATATATATATAGAGAGAGAGACAAAGACAGAGAGAGAGAGAGACAGAGAGAGAGAGACAGAGAGAGATTTAAAGATAATAAAACAAGCCAGTTAGAAAAAGACAAATACCATGAGATTTCACTCATATATGGAATTTAATGAGCAAACTGAACAAGCAAAATAGAGACAAACTCACAGATGGAGAGCAGGCTGACAGGTCTGGGGAGGGGGCGGGGGGCTGATGTTAAGGGGTAGAGGGATGGAGCAAAAAGGAAAAAAGACTCATGGTCATGGACAATACGTGGTGATTGCAGGGGGGCTGTATAAAGGGGGCAAATAGTAATTGAAAAATACCATAAAATTTAAGATACTCAATATATGTAAAATCTGGTGTGCTTGAATTTTATTTTTGAAAGAAGTATCAAATAATCTGAAAGACAGCAAAAACAAACAAAATATATTTGATTAAAAGTTTTTTTTTTGCTGGACTAAATAAAGTTTAATATAATTCTATATGATTTGTTACATTCATTCTGGACTGCTTGCTGACTGAGTTATTTCTCTAAAACCCTGATCCGGGCATGTCACATTTTTGAAGAAAAATCTGTGAAACTGGGTAGCATAACACCTGTCTATCAAATGTGCCTAAAGGGATGAAAGAGATGAAATTACTGTCCCAGAGTTTACCTTTGAAACCAGCTTAAGCTCGGCAGAAAAACTCCTAAAACAAACTCAAGGTTTAACATGTATTTGGCCTGTGACAGGGTAGGATGTGCAGGTGGTCAGCAGGAAACAGAGAACAAGCACCTGTCATAGGCACAGGTACAACTGGGCAGCCCCTGAGCAACGATTTCATAGGTCTCTTTCTGGATTAGGGCCCTCTCTATTGTGGAGAAAGGTACAGGAGAATACTAGAATTTGAAGACAAAAGGAATTAAATCGTTGCATTGTGTGTCTCCCAGCCTGATTCTCTGGTCAGCTAGCAACTTTCTGGATGTAGTTGGCTTTTCTTTTAGTGCTCACACTTTGGAAACACACCAGTGAGAATACATGTGCACAGATCTAATGAAGACTGCACTTTTCATTGTGAATAGAAATTAATGGCTAATTATTTACCTACCAATTCCTCAAAAACAAGATTCTTGTGAAGTGAACTCTGAGGGCTTAATATATTACATGTAAAGCTAAGTTTAGTTCCCAACATAGTTGACTCAAATTTTTGTGGAATAAAAACCAACAAGCAAACAATAAATAAAGAAAAGTCATGGACCCTATAAATACATAGTCATTATGTGAGACTGTTTGGCCCTAAGAGCCATACAACCTGATTTATATATAATTTTAACACTTTATAAACCTTTTCTTCACATTTCCACAGGATAATGACCAAACCATTTTTTTTCCTGCCTATAGAAAGTATCCCACTTTTTTTTAGAGGCAAGTTTCATTTTTCTTTTCCCACAAAGACATCTTCAAACATTTATTGAATGAATGATGTATTGTATCTCCAACTATCTCTAATACTAACTTGTGGACATATTTAAATATATATTTCTTATTGTTTATTTTTTTGATGCTGAAATTCCCATAAGTCCAATATGTACTAAACTTGCTAAGTGAAAACAATTGCTATTTTACCCATCTTGTATTACTCCTGAATAATAACTATGACACTTCCCAATGGTTTCCAAAATTCAAATATTTATGGAATATATCCACAGAATAAGTTTTTCCTACAGTTCCAACAATCCTTCCCTCTCATCCTCCTCTTCCCCTCACATATCCCAAGTTCAATAAATACAAACACATCTTTGGTCTAGTCCTGACCCTTTCATTTTCCATATTTGACTCTATCAGAAGTTGAGTATAATATTTCTGTTTTTTCCATCCCCTGCAGTTTTTGCTCCTTCTACTTAAGACTGGGCTTGAAATTCTGGCTGCTCCCATGGGCTGCTGAAGGAACAAGCTCTTTATGAAGATATAATGACCAGACGAATTCCGCAAGGTGTGATCAGCCGCTAGCTCTGTGCCTGGGGCTAGGAAGCTACTACATTGGTTTTTGTTGTTTTTGTTATTTGTTTGTTTTTTTTATGAAAATTAGAGACATTTATTGAAAAAGATACAAGATACAAGAAACATTGTACATAAGACAATGACGTCTCAGTCCCCTTTGAAGTAGGCACCTTGGGACCTCACACAATTCTCTTAATCACTATTAGCTGCTCCATTGTATTTTTCTGAACCTCATCAACTGTCTGAAATCTCTCCCCTTTAAAGAGTGACTTTAGTTTTGGGAAAAGCCAATAGTCAAAGGGTTCCAAATCTGGGATATAGTGGGGCTGAGTCACCTGCGTGATTTTGATGTTTTGCCAAAGAATTCTACACGAGATGCGATGCATGAACAGGCACAATGTCATGATGTAGCTACCAGTCCCTGTGGTCCATAGCTGCGGCCTTCTGAATCATCGGAATAAAAGGAAGCTGCTGCTAGTTTGGAGATCCCAGTCAAAGTCATCATCCTGCTCCTGCTCCCAGAAACAAAGGTCAAATTCAAAATCGCAGTGTTCACTGGAGATACCTGGAAAACGTTCCCCAATTTATGGTAGAAAGAGGAAATTAGCTGACTTTAAGGCATGCAACTCAAAATTACAGTGATCTTGCCACATCATATAATATTCAGAAATTTACAATATTATCCTGACAGCAACATTCAAGTAGAATATTTTAATTCGCTACACACAGCTATTTCTATGGATTGTGTAAGTTTATTTCTCCACAAATCTAGTCCTCAGTCTCAAAATCAGTGAGAAAAAGTTTTAGCATTACACATACTTTTCCTCCAAACACCTATTTGGTCAATGCGATTGACTTTTCTTTTTAGTGTCATTTTGTTTCCCTTATTATTGAATTTCCTGAGGTGATACTGGTTAACAAAATAATCCAGGTTTCACACGCACCACTCTACAACACACAATTTTGCACTGTGTTGTGTGTTCACCGCCCCACGTCATGTACCGTCCATCACCATGTATTCCACCCATGCCCCTCCCCTCAGCAATGACCACACTGTTGTCTGTGTCCATGGGATTTTTGCTCTTTTTATTTCTACTCAATCCCTCCACCTCCCATCCCAGCCTCCCCTCCACGGACAGCTGTCATCCTGCCCTCCATCTATGAGTGCCTCTATTTCGCCTGCTAGTTCATTTTGTTCATTAGATTCCACATATGAGTGAAATCATATGGTATTTGTCTTTCTCTGACTGGCTTATTTCACTTAGCATAAACTTGTAAAAATTAAAAAAATATTTTATTACTAACATAGCTTAAATTTTTTCTTTCATCTCCAGGTCACTAAGAATTATTGAGTTTAATCCTTATTGAATTTCTGCTTGAGGGTTCTATTTACTTCTGATAGAGGGGTGTGGAAATCCCCCAACTACAGTAGTGGGTTCATCAATTCTCTTTGCAAATTTATTAGTTTTTGTCACACAAAGCTTGACATACTGTTGTTAGGCACTTACACATTGTAGACTGTCATGTCTTCTTGGAGAATTAACCCTTCTATTGTTAGGTAACATCTTTGTTTATCTTTAATAACTTTCCCTCTTCGATTTTGACTCTATGAAATTAATATAGCTACTCCTGCTTGCTTTTGTTTAGTGTAAGCATGGTATATATTCCTCCATATATTTACTTTTAATTTATACATGTTTTTATATTTAAGTGGGTTTTTGTAGGCAACATATAGTTGGGTCTTATTTGTTGATCCATTCTGAAAATTTTAATTGATGCATTTAGACCACTGATGATCAAACTGATTATTGAGAGAGCTGGATTATTATTTAACATATTTGTTAATATTTTCTATTTGTTACTCTCAGTTTTTGTTTCTATTTTTATCCTCCATAGTTTTTCTCCTTTTGTGCTTTTAATCAAATATTTTATGATTTCATTTTCTCTCATTTCATAGAATATTGGTTATACTTTTTTTAACTTTTTAACTGATTGCCCTAGAATTTTACATTATAACTTTACAATAATACAAATTCACTTTCAAAGAACATTACATCTCTTCATTAGTAGTGTGAGAACCTTATAATAACAATATAATCTTAATTCCTCGCTTCCATCACTGTACCATTGCTATCATTGATTTCACTTATATATAAGCATACATGAATATATATGTGTGTATATATGACATATATAAGCATATATAATTGAAAACATTGTTATTTTATTTTGAACAGTGTTATCTGGTATATCAACTAAGAATAAGAAAAATTAAAGTTTTTATTTTAGCTTCATTCTTCACCTTCCTTACATAAATCTAATATGTATCATTTTTTAATCTATATCATTTTCCTTCTCTCTAAAAAAATTAACATTTCTTGCAAGGTAGGCCTTCTGGCAAAATATTCCCTTTTTGTTTGAAAAAGCATCTCTTCTTCACTTTTGAAGGAAAAATTTTCATGGTATGAATTCTAGGTTGATAGGTTCCTCCCCACCCCCAAACCCTTCAAAGACTTCAAACCACTCTCTTCTTGCTTGCATAGTTTCTGAGGAGAAGTCACACGTAATTCTTACCTCTGTTTCTCTACAGGGGTTTTTTCCCAATGACTGTTTTCAGGATTTTACTTCATCTTTGATTTTTTCTTATTTTGAAAATGATATGCCTAGGTGTAGTAGTTCTTTTCTTTTTCTTTTTCTGGGGGCTCGGGGGCAGGTGCTATCCTGCTTCATGTTCTCTGAGCTTCCTGAATCTGAGGTATTGTGCTTGACATTAATTTGGGAAAATTCTCAGTTGTTATTGTTTCAAATAGTTCTTCTGTTCTCTTTCTTCTTTTGATATTCCCATTACTCAGGTGTCACACTATTTGTCCTAAGATCCTTGGGTATTGTTGTGTTTTTCTCAGTCTTTTTGCTTTTCAGTTTTGGAGATTTCTATTGTTATATCCTCTAGCTCAGATATCTTTCTTAGCTATGTAAGGCTATGAACAAGGCCATCAACAGCATTCTTCATTTTTGTTACAGTGCTTTTGATCACTAGCATTTCTGTTTCATTCTTTATTAGGATGGCCATCTTTCTATGTTACATTGCCCACCTGTTTCTGCATGCTGTCTATTTTACCCATTAGAGACATTAGCAGATTAATCAGTTATTTTAAATTCTACATCTGATAATAACAACATCCCTGCCATGCCTGATTCTGATGTTTGTTCTATCTCTTCAATTTTTTTGCCTTTTAGTATGTCTTGCAATTTTTTTCTGGATAGCCAGACACGATATTCTGAGTAAAAGGAAACACTATAAATAGGCCCTTATAGCGTGAGGAGAGAGGAAATATTCTACAGTTTTATGATTAGGTCCCAGTTTTTAATGGGCCTAAGCCTCTGGATTGTGAACATCACAAGTGTTTTTTTTTTAGATTTTTTTCCCCCTTAGGAGGAACAGGATGGCCACAGGGGTTAGCATTGGGTATTTCCCTTCCACCAGTTAGTCTTCGATAATACCCCTTTAATTTAGGCTTTTGTTACTAGTTTTCCTTGATGGCAGGCCTAGTTAGAAAAAACAGAGTGCTCTGTCAGAAGCATGAGGAGACTTTTCTCCAATATTTATTATAAAACCTGGTCGAACTCCTGGAGGTAAATTTCACAACCTTGTGGAGTGGTCCCGGTAAGTGAATGCCCTGGAGTTTTTAACTCTGGAACTTGTCCACACGGAGTCTCCAACAATGCATCGATGGCAGAGCAGGTTTCCCTCCCCCGGGGCTGGTTCCTCTAGTGGTTTCTGCTGTTGTGTCTCTGCTTGGATAAGGTGTTACTCCCTGCGTCTACCTGTCTGTCTCTCCAGTCTTGGAGGTGGCACTTTGCCCTGTGTCAGTGTCTCTTTTCTGGATCCCAGGAAAGTTGTTTATTTTTTCAGTCTATTCAGCTTTTTGCTTGTTAGGACACAGTTGTAACTTCCAAGCTTCCTGTATATAGAACTGGATAGTTGAGACTATACAAACATTGTTTTACAATCCTGTTCAGTAAATTATAAAGCTAATGATATAAGCTGTTATAAAATCAAGCATTATGTAATTGAAGGAACGTATAAAAGTTTATGTTTAAGCTACTTTTTATAGTCTTTGTTTTAAGTAAATATGCATGATACAGCATTACACCAATGTATGATAATTTGACCATAAGTAATAAATCACACTATTTAGAATTCTTTGAAAACAGTAATTCTGTGTTGTTTTGTTTGAATATGATAACTAAAAATGGAAATTTGTAAAATCATAATTATACGTGACATGGTATCCAAAAACTAAAAATACTTGAGGAGAACCCTGGTTTCAAAATGTCAATCTGTATTTAGATAAAGATTTCTCTCTTAAAAAAAGCTCATTTGAATAATTGCTTAAATAATTTTGAGGTAATTTCATCTAAAGGAGAGTAGGAATGAGTTTGACATGAAAATTCTCCGAAACATGCTCTCCTATGCACAGGGCAACGGAAGGCAGAAACACAGCCTCGCTGAAGCCACAGCAATTCCTGGATGAACAATCAACTCTGCGCCATTCATTACACAGGACTCTAAGAATTTCTAAATTATGTGAGGCATCAAAACCATGTTTTGTTTTAGTTTAAGGATATATTCTTACACTTAGCACAGATCAGATAAATATGTTTAAATACACAAAATAATCTCTATTCTCTTTGTGGTTAAGAAGGTGGGGAAGATGAGAATACATGTGTTTTATCATTGTTTCTATACCATTTAAAGCGTCGAAGACTACTAAGATGAAAATCAACTCAATCATATCTCCCAGCAAGGAACTTGCCCCACAATAAAGAGTAGTTTAATATTATTATTTTTAGCTTTTGAAAGAACTACGCATGGATAAGTTTAAGGAGCATCAGGACTAATATGCTTTTAAAAATGGTTTAATTTAACAGTCAGGCTAACACTGACTTAGAATATTTTCAAGGATAGAGAAAATTTTTCTGTCATAATTTCTGTCACCAAATGAACAGGCTGGCATTTTCTATCCAATTGCTAATTCGGCTTTAAAATTACATTTGAAACTTATTTTGGTAATTTACTCTTTCCTAGAATAGACTGTAATCCTTACAGCTTTCCTTATTCTAGGGTACTACAGTTCTCCTAGGTATTATTTCAAAGGACTGGGATGTAAATCTCATTAAAATAATAGAGTCCCAATTTAGCATCTTGTTTAGAATCTGAACTGTTGACTCAGTTAAGAATTGTAAAATGAAGTAACTAATTCAGTTTCCTTTGTGTAGGAAAATTCAGCAGCCCATGAGGAGTAGATTACCATGCAGACCAGCATCTAGAAAGGACATTTGTATAAAGAATGATGTGTGCAGTTAAAAAAAACAAAAACCCTACATATCATTGGTTTCAAAAATCATACAAATGCTGCTGCATGAATATCTACATCATAAATCTTATTTTTCTTTTGATGCCTACTATAGTTTGGAAGATATGTTTCCTCAGAAATTTTAATTCTAGCCTATCACTGGGGAATACACAACAAGCAGGTATAAGTTCTTTGAATTTCACATCACTGTGGTGAAAGAGAATAACTTACAATTTCATATTTTACTATTTCCCACAGGTGCCAGGTGAGAAAACAGCCAATGGTCTTCTGTGCAAATGTCACTTCCTGGCGTTTCATGGAACAGTTAATGCCAGTGCCACACAGGTGTGTCATCAGGGAGAAAATGATCACATTTGTCTACAGGTGTATCATCAATCAAACAAGTTTCTACCTATCCAAATGCTATAATTTTTCCATTAATCATTATCTTTACAAGCATGAAATGACTGTTTCATTTAAAAAGTAGGTTATGTTTTTTCAAAATGATCTAAGTCCTTTCAAAAGCCTACATCAAATTCATAATATTAAGATCTCACCAGTCTATTGATTCAACATAAATTTATTGAGTATATGCTATAAATAATGTACAATTAGGAAAATGGTAAACTAGCCCTGGCTGGTGTGGCTCAGTGGACTGAGCGCTGGCCTGCAAAACGAAGGGTCACTGGTTTGATTCCAGTCAGGGCCCAGGCCTGGGTTGCAGGCCAGGTCCCCAGCTGAGAGGCAACTACACATTGATGTTTCTCTCCCTCTCTTTCTCCCTTCCTTCCCCCTCTCTAAAATATAAATAAATAAATTCTTCAAAGACCTTTGAAAAAAATCTTAATTAAATAAGGAAAATGGGAAACTAGAAAGAGGACTATTGTGTATTGTGTGTATTATGTTACTCCTGAGCACTCTCTTCACATGTGTTATTTTATTTAAGTCTATATCTCTATATAATACTTATTATTCATATTTTTGGTTGATGGGAAATCTGACGTTCAGAGTTAAGGTACTGTGCTTAGTATTACATAGTAAGTAGCAGAGCTAAGAGTTTAAGAATAATATGCTGCAGCTCTCTCCTACCATCCGGAAACTACTTTACCTATTATTACTTATCCAACAAACTCCCTATTTATTGTTAGTCATGATCAATACAAAAGTAAAAGAATAAAAACTAGGCTACTAAAACTCTTACCCTGTCACAGGTAATTCTTACCCTGTTATGGTAGGCAGAAAGGAGAAAATGACACAATATGGTGATGGTCTAATCATAACAGAGTACAGTCGCATTTTTTTAAACATTTAATTCCCATGTTTAAGAAAAAAATTGAGACTTGAAGCCATCCAATAAGAGGGAGACGAATAGAGGCCTAAAACCATCCATGTAAGATGCTACTAAGGGATCCAACAGTATTTATCTAACATCACAAGTACAAACGTGAGAATGGGGAATGTGGAAAGATGTGCAGAACTGGACTAACTTCTATTAATCTCAGCAACTTATAATTCTTTGATGTCATGATTTAATTACTTAAACTTTCCATCATATTTTGACAAATTCTTTATATTAATAAAAGAGCTATATTATTTATTTTATTTAAATAATTGGTAGTTTTCAATAAATATGAATATAAAAGAAAAGATATAGAAGAAACAAATTATAGCAGCAATGAAATAGGCAATATAGATCCTGTGTGTATCAAAAGGATGATACAAGAATACTATGCGCCACTCCACACGCTTATGCAATACAACATAATTGAGTAGATTTGTAACTATTAAGGAAACTGAACTCAAGGTTTTAAAAGTCCTGAAAAATCTCCAGATTCCGATAGTCAAACTGGAGAATTCTACCAAACCTTTAAAACACATAAACCAGAGAGGAAGACTTAAAGCTATCTCAATTTTCAGATGGCATGATTGTCTACATTGAAAAATCTAAGAAATGTATGATAAAACGCTGACAACTACTACATGAGTCAACAAGGTCAAAGGACAAAACTTCGACATACAAAATTAATTGGATTGATATACACTAGCAATCAACACACAGAAACCAAAATTTAAAATATACCATTTATAATCCCTCAAACAAAGAAATATGGAGTTGTAAATCTTATGAAGTGTAAACAGTACTTGTGTGTGGAAAACTACAAAACACGAAGGAAATAAATCAAAGAAAGTCTAAATAATGGAGAGACATACTGTGCTCATGCATTGGAAGACTCAACATATTGAAGATGTAATTTTTCCCAAATTGCTATACATATTTAATGAAATTATCAAAATTACACAACTTTTTGTAGATATAAGCATGATTCATCTAAAATTTATATAGAAAGTCAAGGAACTGGAATAATAAAACAATTTTGGAAAGAATAAATTAGGAGGAATCACTCTACCTGATCTCAAGATTTGTTATATCATACAGCTTTAGTTACCAAGACTGTGTGGTATTGGTGGGTAAATAGACTTCTGGATCAATAGAACAGAAAATAGAATTTGAAAACTGGTTCACACAAGTACAACCAACTAGTTTTGAAGAGAGCTGTAGAAACAGTTAAATGAAGGGAGGAGAATAATGAATTCCTGAAGCTCAGCCTGGTTTATTAATACGATACCTGACCTACTTTCTAACATAAGCTCCAAAAGAAAACAAAAGCCATTCACCATCTATGGTTTTCCTAGACAAGGAGCTCTACAGTTTTCAGATAACATCTTATTTCCCTTTGTTTCTGTTCCAGGGCTTCTTAGATTAGAGGTGCCCAACATTTACAAAATGAATAAATGAAGGCAATGTCAGATATTTTGTGTTAGTCACAGAACGTTTGCTTAGATTTTATATGTTTATTGACTAAGAACAAAATAATTGCCTAGGCCAGTGGGTTTTGCTGTCCAGGATGACGCTGCTAGTATACTGTGGCCCTCCCACAGGGGTACTCTGTACTTTTAAGTTCATTTCTGCCACACTGAGCACAAATATGATACCATAAAATGTTTCACATGGGGCACCAAACTGGATATGCTAGACAACATATAGTATAATCTTACTGTGATTAAGAAGTTTTATATATAAATATAAATACATATATATATATGGGGAGAGAGAGAGAGAGTCTGTCTAGAAAGTATCCAGCCATGTACTATGAAAAGTAGAGACATTTACAAGAAGATACAAGACACGGGAAACATTGTACACAGGACAATGGCACTTCATTCCCCTTGAAAGTAGGCACCTTGAGACCTCACAAAGTTCTCCCAGTGCCTCTTCCACTGCTCAAAACACTCAGCAAAATCCTTCGTTGGAATTGCCTATAGCTGCCTCATCATATTTTCCTGAATCTCATCAATGGTCTGAAATCTCTTCCCTTTCTAAGGTGATTTTGGTTTTGGGAAAAGCCAGAAGTCTCAAGGTGCCAAATCTGGGTTGTAGGGGTGCTGAGCCACCTGGGTGATTCAATGTTTAGCCAAAAACTTTGGAGGCCGATGTGACGCATGAGTGGGCATGCCATGTGATAAAGCTGCAAGTCACCAGTTGCCCATGGCTGTGACCATTTTTGTTATACAGAGTCTCTTAACCAATGAAGAACACTAAGGTAGTACTTCTTATTAATTGGCCTGGAGAGGCATCCTCGTGATAGAGAACACATTCCCAGTCAAAAAAGACTTAACACAGTCTTGATCTTGCTGCTTCTTTGCCACCCCTTCTTCAGACATGAAGAACCAGGCAACTTTCAGTGGAACTACTGGGCCTTCATCACTGGATCACAGCCACAGACCCACAACTCACCTCCGGTTATGACCTTCCTGAGGAAATCTGGTTCATTGGTAGCGATTTGAGTCAAGTCATTAGCAACTGCAGCACAATGTTCCTTTGGCTCTGGTAGCAAAAGCTGTGTAACAAATTTTACTACGACACATTTATTCCAAGATCTTGTGTCAAAATCTTGGATACAGTAGTTTTAGAATTCCCAGCTCAGCTTCTAGTTCTCACCCTGTCAGTCCCACAGCTTTGTCGATTGCAGCCCGTCCACGTTCAACATTCTCAGATGTTCTGCTTCCTGCAGACCTTCCAGAGTGCTGATCACTTTCAACAGATTCTTGATCATCTTTGAAGAATTCGTGCCACACTTTTATTTGTGCTGCATTCATTGCATTGTCCCCAAAAGTCTTCTGAATCATCTAAATAGTTTCCACGGAGCAATGTTCAAGCTTAACACAAAATTTGTTGCAGATTTTTTGCTCTACTTGCTCAGTCATTTTAAATGTAAGGGCCACACAGCACACATGTTCACTCAACGGTGCCTACCACCCCCACTGACTAGTACCATGAAGTCATCTTTGTTCACACATGTGCATTCCAGTACAATTTCCTTGGCTGACAGGTTACATGGATGCCATGCAAACCTATCTCTTTGTATTGAAGATGGCTGGACTTTTTCCAGACAGACCTTACATGTCACAGCATCAAACCATAGCTCCCCTCCCCTTAAAATTTTCTGTTTACTTGAAAATGAGAGAATTCGGCTCTAACAAGTGAGAGAGGGCAGTCAGACTGTAAACAAGTCATCTCAAAAAGGTAAGAAGAAGATGCCCTGGCTGGTGTGGAGAACTGAAGGATCGCTGCTTCGATTCCCAGTCAGGGCACATGCCTGGGTTGCAGGCCGGGTCCCCAGTGGGGGCACTCAAGAGGCAACCATACATTGCTGTTTCTCTCCCTCTATTCTCCTCCCTTCTCCTCATCTAGAAATGGATAAATTCTTTTAAAAAAAATTTGGAAGAAGAAAGTCCAGAAGAATAAGTATGTAGCAAAATTTTAGCTGACCACTTATGGAAACCACATAACTAAATTTATGTGGTAATCATTTCACAATATATGTAAGTCAAATCATTATGAAGTATACCTTAAACTTATACATTGCTGTATGTTCATTATATATCAATAAAATGGAACATAAATTAAATAAAATGCAAAGAATTTAAATGGAGATTTATGATTTTCTTCAGTTTACTCTATATTTTATCATATCACTTGTTACCTTTTAATATATACTATAATTTACTTTTTATGTGTGTATGTGTGTGTGTAGAGACAGACTACATTATCTGTTTCACTCTAACTCGAGTCTGAGGAAAAGGATTTCTGTCTGTTCATTTGCTGATAAACAAACACTGCTTGCCACACAACTTCTCAATGAATATATGTTGTCAATTTGATATTTCTGTCTTTATTTCTCTAGATTATTCTTGACAGAGTTTTGAGCATTTTATCCATCTTTTCAAATCCTCTCTATCTTTCATTTGTGTTCTATTCCATTAATTTGCATTATTAGCTAATTTGTTTCTAACATAAAGATTTAGTCTATAAGTTTTTTCTAAGTATTCACTTTCCTAAACTCCATAGGATTTTATGCATTATTATTTGTTTAAAACATTTTCAAATTTTATTGTGATTTTTTATTGGAAAATGGGAAGCATGAATCACTAATTGTGTCTGTCTATCTCCTACCCAATAGAGATTTTTTTAGCTTGTGTCTCATAATTGGTTTCCAGTGAAATTCAAAAGAGATTATCTATGTTACTTTAATCCACTAAAGTTATTGAAATTTGCTCAATGTTTAAGGATATACATTTTTTGTAAATGTCTGCAATTGGTAATACAGTGTTACATTTGCCCATTAGGTTCAGATTACTTACCAATTAAGTTTATCAAATATCCAGCATATTTACTAATCACAGTGAATCAAATTATTTTGTGTATGCCTGAGATACTATTAATTGTGTATGAATGGTAAATATACTCATTCGAATGTAAACAAAAACAAAAACACATTTGTTTTCCAAAGGAACCTCTGTATCAATGCCAAAGGTATGTTCAAATTAGATTTTAGCGTTCTCAGTTACAGAATTGCTATCTTCTTTCACCATGTCCTACATTTTAGACATGGCATTTACATTCTAAAGCAATAAATAAAATTCTAATGTTTCTTCCAGATTTTGCTTTCAGAGTCTACATTGATAAACAGAAAATTAAAGCAGCAGTTACATTGTTCATAAAGGTTTATTTTCTTTTCTTTCATCAGAGATATTCTATGCCTTTAAAAATAGCTGAGTTTTTAAATTCTTTCTTCTATTCCTACATGGCAATTTCTACCTAATGATATTTCAGAAGTTTTCTTATAACTATAATACGTGTTCAGCCTTCACTTGGAATTCTCAAACCAAACAAACAAAGTCCCCAAACTGTGGAACTTAAGCTTAAATTCATGGTTGGTTATCAGCCAAATTTCTGAAATCAGTTACTATGGTGATTAATCTTATTTTCTTTTTATATTTCAGGGTCTGATTAGAGCATCAAAGTCAACAGTAAGCTCAGAATAAATAATAGCACTCTTAAGTCAGACAGATTTTAGCCCTTTATAACTAAAACATATTTAAGACCAATAGAATGAGGTAGAGTTAAATTTTTAAATACATAATAAAAATAAGCAATGCTATATGAAAAGAACTCATATTCATGTAATAAGAACCAGGATAAAAACATGGATTACTTTTAGAGTTTCTTGTAAATTGTTTGTTAGTTTATTTGTTCTAAGAAGCAGAAAAAGTATTTTGTCTTTTGTTTTTTCAATCCTCACTCAAGGGTCTCTTTTCTCAAAAATTTGATTTTAGAGATAAAGGCAAGGGAGAGAGAAAGAGAGAAACAGTGATGGGAGAGAGAAATTGGTCGACTCCTGTGTGTGGCCCAACCAGGGACCAAATCCATAACCTTTTGGTATATGGTACCATGCTTCAACCAACTGAGGCCACCCAGCCAGGGAAAAAGTCCTCTTCTTCCCGTGTAATATCTGGAACTAACTCAGCTTTCTTGTTCCAGTATTACTGACATAAGCCCACTAAAAACTTAAAGTGATTCAGCAATTGGTTCACCATAAAGCATCTCTAGTAGAAACTTCCCTTCCAGGGCCTATGATTACTTCTGCCTTTATTTTTCATACAAAAGAACTACTAAGACAGCAAATTTCAATACATTTCTGACTCTCTTAATAAATCAACATACCTTTCCAGACACACAGAGAGGATTCCTAGAAATTTTCACATTAGAACCTAAATACAAAAAGTTCAAGAAAAATTTAGACAGAATTAAATTAATACTTTAAGTACTGAAAAGATTTCATTAAATTACCTATCGGGAAAGCAATACAACTCAACATTTGAGTTTTATTTAAACTCAAAAGCATAATATGTGCTCTGTTTGACCAATAACCTAATACATTTGTGTGATATCTACATGAAAATGCCAATGGAGAATATTTAGAAACATTTGATGCAAAAAAAAAACCATCAAAAAATACTAATAGAGATAAATATTAAGTAATACAAAATTTGAGATTAGCCAAACATTTTACTCAGTTCATATGATAATAATGGATATTATAAAAAAAGAATACATAATTGAAGGAATAAATGATCATATAAATAGGATTTGTATAACTTTTTTTTAAAGATTCAGTTTTCCACAGAAGTGGTATGGTAGCCTAGGCAAAGCAGTGGTTCATAAATCAAAGTACATGGGTTGTAGGATCAACCCAGTTGACACTAGTTTGATGAACTTTGACAAAATCTTAACCACTGTTGTCCATGACTCCATCTGCAGACGCACTAATAATATCTGGCCCACTTACCCCTCAGGGCTTCTGGGTAGATTCACTGGAGATTAACAGATAAAAGGCCTTTGAAGGTTTAAAGTTCTATATAAAGGTGATCTCTTCTCATATTGAAGTTATTCTTGATATTCCAGATTTGGTTTCAAGAGACAGAAAAAGATCAAACTGTAATATACTAGCTCAGAACTATTACCAGTATAGTACAATACTTCATCAACCTTTATTTTGACAATTTGTATTCACCTCATTTGCAATCAAATGAGGCAACAACTGGACTGCATTGCATAATTTTACAGACTTACCTGAATGGGCACATATGGCCCATTGAGCTAAGGATATCTTAATGGTGCTGTTTATTATGAGTCAATCTCCTACAACAATATTACATAGCTGATATGTGTCTCCTTTAGGAGGTCACTTTGTCTGTTTTATGTAGTATCACGGTATTCGTTTTTGGTTTTTAAACAACTGATCAAACCTCAAAATGTACACGAATGAATGACAACTCCCTGAAATATATCAAAGCAAAGAGGCGTTAGCCCTCCAAGAACTGGTTCTGCTGGATGTTTTCCTTGTCTTTTTTCCAAAACGTTTTTCACATGGAAAATACTTGTTTCCATTCTGCTTGTTTTTCAAGACACCTGTTTTCTAATTTATCTCCAATTACTTCATATACCAATCCATCAACTAGTTTTAAATGAATTCTGGTTCTAAATTAAGCATTGAGAGAGAGAAAGTAATGCATTTTAATAGTCAAATAACCCCTACTTGTCTCAGGGCTGAGCTATATACATATTCTGTACGTTTCAGCAATTTACACACCACATTGAGTAAGGCAGTGGGGGATAAAGGAAAAGTAAGAAAACAGAACACTTTCACTTACTGCAAATGAAGGTAGTCTCATCTGAATCATCAGCACAATCATTCACAAAATCACACAACTTGTCCTGTGCAATGTGGTGCTTGTTAGCATATATATGATTCTTGAGCAGTACACTTCCTGTCTGGGCTGAGGAATGGAGTACAATCTTGAAAGGAAATGTCATCCACTGCTACATCCCCCATGTAATGGACACCACATTTTGCCCTGAAGACATTCTAAAGAGAGAAAGAGATAGAGACAGAGATAGAAATAGAGACAAAGACAGAGACAGAGAAGGAAGGAAGGAAGGAAGGAAGGAAGGAAGGAAGGAAGGAAGGAAGGAAGGAAGGAAGGAAGGAAAGGAGGGAGCGAGTGAAGGAGGGAGAGTGGAAGAAAGGAAAGCAAGGAAGAAGGAAAGAAAACCAGTGTCAGTTGAGCTGTCCATCAAGAATCCAAAACTTAGAGCAATCACTAAATATAGGACATTAGACTTGAATCTGATAAAAATGCTTCATAATGAAACTGACCCAGGAAGTTTGAGGGTCATTTAGATCTGCACCGTCCTCAACATCTAAGAATGTCGGAGTGGCAACGCCACCACCTCTTACCTAGATTTATGGAATAGGTGGCCTAGAAAACTGGCAGGAGTCACCAACCTACCGCTGCCACCTCCGCAGCTCTCAGATCCCAAACAAGACCCCTGTGTTTCTAGAGCCTCAGCACACATGAAAGCAGAAGGCCAGTACAGTGGCAGAATGTACCAAGAGGAAAAAGATGCAAGCACATCCTTGACTCTATTTTGCCCAATTCTTACCATTCCTCCATTCTGTCCACCCCAAGTATTTAAAAGGCAAAAGTTACCAAACCTCAATACCATGAGTTTTTTTTTTTCCAATTGGTCACATCTTTGGAACTGATACTATTTTGATTTGCCTTTGATTAACATATGTGATGAACACAATTCTCACGTGAGTCATTGTTCGGCAGTGAGCTCCCACTGATGTGGACTGCCATGGAATCAGAAGTGATGAAAAGTAACAGGAGTCAATAAAGTCATCAGGAAGGTTACCTTCCGCGTGTGACGTCACCACTGCCTGGAATAAAAATAAACACAGTTTCATAGAACATAGAATGTTACAAATCATCTAGAGTCAGGTTTCTAAGTGAAACTAAATCAGAGTTTCTCTACAAGCTAAACATATATTAGTATGTTAATGTAAGAAATACTCACATTTTAAAGTAGATTTAGAACAATTAGAAATGAGTTAACAAGAAATTTCAGTTACTTCAGTGATTTTACACGAAATAGTTACTAAGATAAAACTCCCAAACGTCTTTTGACCAAATTTATACCATTATTTTTCAAAAAGAAATAATTATAATTTCTTTAGATATGTTATGCTTCCATACTACTGTGTGGAAAGCTAGGTGATTTCCTTTTAAGATGAGTGGAGAGAATAATTGAAAATCTGGTGCCACCCATTATAAAAAATAAATAAATAAAAACACAATTTGTATGTAAATTCCTATGCTGAATTTATATAACAGGGATAAATTGTTGTTTCATAGCAAATATGCCAAAAATAAATTTATAAAATTTATTAAGAGTTTGGAAGTGATTAAAAAGAGATGAAACTGGAAAAAATAATGACTCCAACTTTCTTATAAAGTAAATTGAATTCTAGAAAAACAAGATACACAAACTGAAAAACAGACTCTATTCTCTAGACACATGTAAACATTTAAATATAAGATGCAGTGCACTATGAATAAGAAATCAGATCACTCAGTGAGTGTTATAATACTCAATACATTTTATAAATTTATTGTTGGCACATTTGTTGTAAACAACAGCGATTTGTCCTTGTTATCTAAAGAAGACTCGTGGGCACGGACAATGGGGGGCACTGACTGTGGGAGGGGGGCAGGGCAGAGGAGAGCAATGGGGGAAAAGGTGGGACAACTGTAACTGTACAACAATTTAAAAAATAAAATCAACATTAAAAAAAGGATTCCATAGACTTTGATATTAAATATGATTAAACTTTTTAAAAAGAGTAACTATGGTATATTTTTTCCTGGCAGAGTAAACGCAGGGTCAATTATTTTGTAAAATTTGGAAGACAATGGAGCATAGCAACTGCATTGTGGGTTTGCAGGGGACCCGCCTTGTTAAAGCTGGTAGTTATTTCTGTATTCTAATCTATAAAATGATGATAATAATAGTATGTACCTCATACAGTTATGGAAACGAAAGGAATAGTATTTTTTTAATTCATAAAATAGTACCTAGCACTGAGTAAGCACTATGTATGTGATTGCTGCAGTTATAAAAATTATTATAATTGAAGATTCTATTTAAATTTGCAGGTTCCCAAATAAAACTCTGAAAACCATCTAGTGCTGATTTAGCATACAAGTTCTAAAAATATCTTTAGCTCGGGGGCTAGAGCCATTCTCTTTCTGAGACTTAGAGGGAATGGCATTGTAAACAGGCAAGAATCACAGGCAGCATGGCAGCTCATCACTCTGGCCCCGCTGCACAGTACTTTGCTTTGCACATAACAAGTGCTTAGTAAGTTTGAAAGAATGAGCGCATCACATTTTAAAAAAGATGTAAGGAACATGGGCATATTTCTCTTCAATCAAATTTCAATATGAAAAATTACATTTTGGAAGGCTATATTACATTAGTAATGTATTCCTCCTGCTTTAAATCCCCATTTTATGTTATTTTGTAGGATGTTACTGGACAAATACTCTACTTACACAAAACTTGTTAAGATGTCATTTCCTCTAGTGAAAGGGTATGTGCTACCTGGTGTTGCTGAGGGTTCTTCCTGCCTCAGAGATCTTGGACTTTGAACAGGCAGACTTCTTTTAATAATAACTTTGATATTGGGCAAAGCCATTAAATTCCTGTCCAATATTTACTTCTTCAGGCTGAACTTATTTCTTATTCATTTCCTAAATTATCTACAAACTGGATAAAAAAAATAGCCCATAAGAAAACTGGATTCCAGTGAGAGGCCAAAAACATATGACATTTATTACCCCTATCATTCCAAAACAATTGCGGAGTGTGCTCTCTCAATACCTTTGTACAGCTGTGTGTAGCCTGTGCTTCCCCTGGAGCTGAGAGGGGCTGGCCTATCGGACACAGCTCGTGATTGTTACTGAGTTGTTACGTGATCGTTACACAGCACATAGACACGGTTACTGAATATCCACAGCAGAACTGGCTACTTCTGCTCCATACACGGAGGGTTGGAAAGGTAATAGCAAATATATCCTTTTTCTAGAGATAAATTCTTCTAAATTCATAGAATGAAGCCCTGTAGAGTTAAGGCTAACAGATATTTGTCCCATTTTCTAAGAAAATCCCCTTTCTGCCAAAAAAGTTTTAAAACCATAAACATATCCATGGAGCTCTTGTTTTCTTGATAATCCATATCAAATATATTGACACATAGCTATTTTCTCTTACACATTTTAATTTATGTTCTCTTCTTTAATTGTTAGGTACATATAGGTCTTATCTTCCTAGCATTATTATAATCTATGTGAAGACAAATACATCACACAATGTTCTTTCTCCTCAAAAATGTTTTAGAGTTAAATAAATCTATTATCTCTAGTAAGGTTCAACAATATAATCTGTTTCTTGAAATCTGTCCTTTTAATCAAATTTTAAATGAATTAATGTGACTACGGTCTCTGGGAATATATTTATGAAATGGAGGGAGGTGTTCTTTATATATGGAACAGTGATTGTGGAATGGAGGATAGTTATCATTAAAATTGAAGCATGGTTGCCGAATTGGAAGAAATTAGAACATTCTGGAATTGTAAATTCCTATGGAAAATTATATATCCATACAACACATCAGAAATGGAATGAGAGGACAAGACTACAAATGGAGAAAATAAAGTAAGATTAAAGAAAAAAATCAACAAATCTCCTTTGTTACCCAAATGTTTGGATTACAAACCTATATTTGTGAATGAATGACTAAAAACACTTCTACCTTTTTCCACTGTGCACCTTGCTCTCCACTTTGAGCCCACAATTTAGAAGTAACATTGTCTTTCTTGCTAAGTACCTGCAGAGAGAAGTCAGGTAAGAAGTGCTGGAATATGCTGTCTTGATAAATTTTAAATATGTATAATTTGTCCAGTTTTTTAAATTTTAATATCAACATGAAGTCTCTGAGACAAAGTTGAGACATTTTGCATTAGATATCTTTGTTTTCTACACAGCACTGTTTCTCCAGGGTACCTCACAAAGTTCGCGTAATAAAAGTGAGCATGGATATCTGCCACCCAAGTTCAAATGTATCATTTAATTAGCAAATCTACATTAGCTTTTTAAAAATCTGACAGCAGTAGCACTGGCTGGATACAGCATCATCCTAATACACTGATCAATCCCTGGTGAGGATATATATAAGAAAAAAATCAATGAATGAATAAATAAGTAAAACAAAAAATTAATGTTTCTCTCCCTTTCTTCTGCCTCTCTTTAAAAAATTGATAAAGAAAATTTTAAATAAAAAGTAAAAACATGACAGAAGTAACAACTGGAATTTTATATATTGAATAATATCCACTTAGTTGAATAAAAAGCACAAATTACTCACTAAAACACTCTGTTGAGAATGATCTTCCTCCTTTGCTTGGGCCCAGTGGGGACAGTGATGGCACCATGGAAGGAGCACCCATGTGGGTGATAAGATCTCCCTACCCAACAGCCTTGAAACTGCAAACTCTCATCAACACTGTGTGCTCATTCTAAGGGAAAATTCAGGTCAGCCTCAGCAGATGAATGACAGTGGCCTTCCTTTAGAATGATACAAAATGAGCCATCAAGAGAGTAACGGAAGAGAACTGGGGAAAGCAGATACTCCACATTTTAAAATAATGGACTTAGATGCTTCACTTAATTATTTCACAATAGGTTTTAAAAATACAACATGTACAAATCAAAGAATTATTCAGGTGAAGGGTTTTTGATGTTTTTGACTTTTGAAAGGGAAGGTAACTTTTAGTGGTTTCATTACCTATTTTTTAAAATTAAGTACAAATAGCAGTTTTTATAGTGGTAGAGTCTTGACGTACTAAATAATATGTGGATAGCAAAAATATCACTAAATTCTTGGTCTGTAAGATTCAGCATGTAATAAAGTAAAAAAAATATCATTTTTCAAAATAATTAAATTTTTGATGGATACTAGAAAGAATATAGGGGGAGTAGATCTTCTTTGCATGAAATTATTCTATATACAAATCACTAAGGAAAAATGTGTTTCTGCAACATTCAGTGTTATTTAGCCATATACAAAAATAAAAATCCTCTTTTACTATTTAACTATTTGATAATATGAATAAAATTTTAATATTATTTTGTAATTTTTATCTAAATAATACAAAATCTTACCTAAAAAAATGAGAGCATATTTTAGATAATTAATCTCAATTACAAGATGTACTTGGTAAACAATTCTCATTTTTCTAACAAAAACACTGCAGTAAATTGTATTGATTGTTTTGCTTAAAGTTATTTTTTAAAAGTCAATGTAAAACAAATGATAAATTGCAACTTCAATCCACATTACTATTGAATGCTTTCAGATTACTAAACACACACACATACATATACATGAACAAGTTTGCTTTTAAATTATTTTGGTAAGAAGCTGCATGTGTAAAAAAGAAGACAATTCTTCCAAAATTCACTCTACAAATTTAATGTTTCCAATCAAAAACAGCATTTTTCAAATAATATATGTAATCTAAAAATTTATTTGGAAATATAAGTATTTAACATGGCTAGGAAAATCCAAGATTAAGACAGTAATAAAATGATAGTAATTAAAATTACAATCAAGTTACTGGGAAAGTAGTTAAGCAGTTGGCTTACATTATATTTCTCTACCTTTACTGGGGAAAAAGAGAGCAGGTGCCCTGGCCAGTGTGGCTGAGTCGGTTACGTGTTCTCCAGCAAAGCAATAGGTCACCGGTCCTGTTCCTGGTCAGGGCACATGCCAGGGCTGTGGGTTCAGTCCCAGGTTGGGGCGCATAGCAGAGACTACCGATCAGTATTTCTTTCCCTCTCTTTCTCCCTTTCTTCCCCTCTCTCTAAAAACAAATACATAAAATCTTTTTTTTTAAAAGAGCATGGGACTAAAGAATCAGACATACCTAGGGCCTTGTAACCTTGAACAAGTAATTTTTTTAAAAAGATAAAAAGAAAGCAGGTAACCCAAGCATAATCTCCTTGCAAATATGCTAAACATAGATTTCTTTCTAAATAAATTAATGGTATTTGACAGGGGAACAGTCCTTATCTCTGGCTGCTGTTAGTGAGACATCCCTGGTTTCAAACGGCTCATGGTAAACAATTCTGAAATTCTGGAATTTGTTTTTTCTGACACAGCATCCTAGAAAATGTTATATAAGCTATGAAACTGAGTATAAACAGAGATGCTTCAAAAACTGAGTTGGCTTCTTCTACTTAAACAATGTATTTATATGTATTACTTACTAGCTATGTATTATATAAGCATTTCCAACATGGTAGGATCGGAAGATGTACATTCAGATGCCAGGGCTTCTCCCTGGTTTGTCCATACAATCTAGTATTCTAAAAGAAACCAGGACCCAGTGGAGAAATACTTAAATCCAAGGATGAAACTAGATAAATATACAATGAGTCTGGAATACCTTTTTCTGCCAGAAAGAAGAAAATACTCAAAGATGGACGGGGCTGGTCAAAGAAACACAGAAGTCAGCTTCAAGAGTCTCCAATGACCAAATCCGGGGCAACTGAATGCAACAGGAATGCATGAATCCACATGGATATTGGTCAACAAATGGGTGAAAAAATGGATCAGTAAATGAAGAGAAAATTTTTTTACAAAATAACCAGAGGGGAAGTGGGAGGGGATAATGGGGGGAAAGGGGGGAGGGTTTTCAGGAACAAGTATAAACGACCCATGGACAAAACTAAGGGGGGGTGGGGAATCAGGGGAGGGAGGTGGGATGGCTGGGCTGGGGGGGTAGTGGTGGGGGGAAATGGACACAACTGTACTTGAACAACAATAATATAATAAATAAATAAATAATTGTAAAACTGCAATTAGGTAATCATCCTAGTAAAATTCCATCAAAAGTAGGAAAGTATGCAAACACTAGCGAGTAAAATTGAGCTGAGGTCAGGATTTTACATACTCTCAAAATATCTCTTCACAAAATATTAATTGATAACAAAGGAAACAAAAGTACAGAGACTGAAGACACCACGTCCTAACCAAGGGGATGCAATAAACGAAAAATGCAGTATTGGGGATGTTACAGAAAAACAAGGCTCAGCAAATCCAAATTTAGGAACATTATAAAATAATTGAATTACAATTTTTAAAATATCAGTGTCATAAAATTCTGGGAAAGATTAAGAAGTGATTCTAGTTTGATAAACACTACAAAGAAGTAATGGCTAGGTGTGACATGTGATTCTGCATTAAACTGATTTTTTTATGAAAGATGCAACTGAGACAGTGGGCCAAGAATAAGATCTCTGAGGGAGGGTATACCGTTGCCTTTGAGATCCTTGCAAGCTTCTGTGAGTTTGAAACAATGTAATTTTTTTACAAAGAAACAATTTGGAAAAGACTGCTAGAGAATGAGCACCACTACCACCAAAACAATGGACAAAATGCACATTCAATTTTCACTGAAGTGTGAATAGTCATTTGCGCTATTCTCAGAACATTGATACTAAAACCTCCATGAAACATTTCAAGTATAAAACTGTATTACACAGAAGCTATAATTTCAGAATAAAGATAGTAATCATAAATTTACTGGCTAAAAATATATTCTACTAGCCATTCAGACCCAATTCTGCTAAAGCATTTTTCCAACCATACCATGTTGAAACTAGTAAGTGTTGATAATTGTCCATTTTCATTTATTAGTAGACTATATTTTAATAATACTAAATAATGCACTATGAATTTTGATATGAAATTTGTTATAAAATTCAGAAAATGCAACCATCTAAGCAGTAGAATGCCTGGAGAGGACCAACAGAGGCACCGTTCACGTGAGTCCCAAAGACCAGGGTGCATTCTGGTCCCGAGCATGAGGTCACAGGAGTGAGGGTGTCAGCCACGTCACCACATTCTCCATTTGAGCTATCAGCATACAGGTACCAGCTGTCTGTTGTATTGCTTGGGAAATTAGGAGATATGTATAAAATAAAAAGAAAAAAGTAATAAAATAGAGTTTGTCATTGATCATATCTTATCATTCTATAATTTTTCCTAAACTATAACAATGTATTATAGCATAATGACAACTCATAAACTTCAGCAGAAACAAGTCTGTTTTGATTTCGAATCCATGTATCAATTGGGACAATGTGTATACATTATTGTGAAGGTTTAAATTACCAGCTCTAATCTGTAATAAATTTGCTGACTTATTTTTACAATGATACTACTACTACTCTGATTAGATTTGCAGAGCTTATTTTCATGTGGGTAAAATGAGACCCTGGAGCACTGAATACCTTAGGAAAAAGCATTAAGAAAAGAATATATATACATATATGAATATACATATGAATAAATAAAGCATAAAAACAGAAAGGAAACTGGCCCAGAGTTCTGCTCACAGGTCTAAAAGGATACAGGTTCAAATTTATTCTCTATTAATTTAGGTCAGTTTTACTTAAACATATTTTAATAAGCCGGTAGATCATTTTTAATGTCTTTTCTCTCCTAGCTCCAAATAAAAGAGGAAAATAATGATGGAAACAATTAAACACCAATGTAATCTTGCCACACAGGACAGAGTTTATGCCTCTGTTTTAATTACCAATTCAAAAAAGAAAATAAAATGTTAAAGATATTTTTGATAACCCACAGCTTTTTAAAATTAAATTTATTGGAATGGCATTGGTTAATAAGATTATAGAGGTTTCAAGTGTACATTTCTATGACACATTCCTCACAGTTTGGGCATTCTGGTACTCTTTCTTCGATTAATTACATTTTTTACCACTTTCTCATGTAAATACGATTATTAGATTGTATAGAGTTTAAACTTGCTAGCTATTAAAACTTTTTTATTTTGAAAGTTTTATAATTCGAGCAAAGAAATGTGAATCATTAATAGCAAATGGAGAGAAAGACAGAAGCATTCATTCAATCACCACGTACTTACTGAGTCGAGCCTTCCTGTTGTGCCCGTCCAGGGCACTGGGAATGTGACGGTGAGCAGAAATCACACAGCGCTTGGCCTCCAGCCTCGTCATTTACAGGTGGGCGCAGTTTAGGTAGGTTATCTGACCTCTTAGAATGCATTAGTTTCTTCATTTGTAAGATGGAATAGTTCTGTGTGTGGTCCTGGTAGAAATTAGAAATAAAATAAATGGAACACCTGATACAGCACCTGCCATATCTTCTATATTTAATAAATGGTAGCTGTGATTTGTGATTATGCTTCTGTCATTAGTTACTGCTAACGTAATGGAAAGTTTAGTGTCCTGCAAACCATAGAAGGTATAAATTGTCATTGTCACAATTCTGGGAATGATAAAAGCATCTAGTCTATGGTTCAACTGGAGGTCCCTGTATTAGTTTCCCAGAAAGGACACAATAAAAATAATAGCAATTTTTAATTTTCCCAATCCATCATAACTCAAGAAAATTCGGTGACAAAAGTAAATATAAAATAAATTGTTAAAACAAGTCCTTTTAATTATATATCCCGAAATATCCCCTCGCCTGCAAGGAAAAGAAGGGAGACATAACAAAAGATCAGCTTGAGAGAGTGAGGGAAGATGGTGGCGAGTTAGGGGGAACAGAGTTTACTTCCTCCTACCCACTGGTTGATTTTCTGAGGAGCGGGGCGAAAACCCAGCAGTATTCCAACACATATGATGATTGATGCCCAAGATTACAGGGGAATTTGAACATTCATACGGTAAGCAGAGTGCATCGGAAGGAAAGGGTCCCCATCGGGACAAGCCCGGAGAGCAGGGCGGGGCTTCGGTCCCAGACCCGGCAGCCACCGGATCGGATGCAAGATTCTTGGGGAGGGAGCCAGATTAGGATTTGTGAGTGGTCAGATGCTTGTTTTGTCTGGCGAGCGTAAATAGGAAGAATTTTTCAGAGAGGAAAAACAGAAAAAAAAAGTGGTGCTACGTGGCTATTTGGAGAGGCCCTGCCCCCAACAGTCCCGAGGTCAGTGCACCACTCGGATCGGTGCGCGATCCAGGATCGGAGGCCCAGGGAACTCGGCCTGTATCACGGAGGGAGAGCACGGGCGGCCCTTGGCCCGAGGAGGCTGGTGCTTCCACCAAGGGGAATTGGAGTCTGTTTGAATCCGGTGTGTGAGGCCTTTCCCAGCCCATACCAGAAGTATCGGAAACGGCTTGCAGTCAGCGAATCTCTGGCCGAGTGTGGCCTGGGACACCAAACAAGGGAAACTGGGGACCGTGCGCACCCGGCGACCCACGGATAAATTGTACACAGTTCAAAAATACTAGGGACAGTGCACAACTGGGCCTCTTGGACGCATAATCCAGGGACAAAGAAGTGAGCGAACACAGGCACACAGCTCAAAAATACCAGAGAGAGTGCGCGACCAGGCCTTTCGGCCGGGGCTCGCTGGCACACAGCCCAGGGGCAAAGACAAAAGAGTTCACAGGTGCTCTGAGCTCACGCCTAAAGCTGGGGACAAAGCCTTAGCCATCCAGCCCAGGCGCACGCAGGCGCACGCAGACCGGCAAGACCAAGCAGCTTTGTGGGAATAGGGCAGAAGCACCCCGTTGAGGGGAGCAGCAGACCAGAGCTGCAGACCGCACAAACTCTTGACTCAGAGTGGGGGCCAAACTATCCAGAAAGGGCACGGAGAGAACCTATTAGTTAGACCAGTGGAGAAAAAATAGGCAGTGGGAGATTTGCCACTATCAGGTGCACATCAAGACCGTTTGGGCCCAGAAGCACACTCAGGAACTGGGCTGGTGGCTGGACAACAGTGAAGAGTGCACCTCAGGAAAGAAGAAAAGCAAAACTGATATCTTCCCAGACGGACGCAGCCTGGCCAGACAGCTTTAAAATCAGAACCTGGAGGGGTTTTTTTGTTTGTTTGTTTGTTTGTTTGTTTTGTTTTGTTCTGTTTTTTTGTTCTGTTTTTTGTTAATTTTTGTTTTGTTTTGTTTTGTTTTTGCTTTCTTTAACCCATTTTCCTCTCTGTCCTTCATCATTTTTTAATTCCTTCTTCCTCCCTTTCCTTTAGTATTCTTAGTCCCCTCTCTTCATATCTCTCTTCTTCTTTTTACTTACTTTTGTGTTTTGTTTCGTTTTGTCATTTTTTAATTTATAAAAGATAAAAAAAAATTTTACTCTTTTTAATTCGTCCCTCCATTCTTTCCTTCTTTATACATTATTCCTTTTTCCTCCCTTCCTTTTCTTATAGTATTCTTTCTCCCTTCCTTCACTCCTTTTTTTTTCTCCTTCTTTCCCACTCGCCCCCATCTTTTCTTTACCTACAGGTGAGACATTAAAACCTGGAGCTGTGAGAGGACCAGAGTCAGCCCCAGACAGGGGTCAGTCCAAAAAATAGAGACAGTGAGACAAAATTAACTTTGCTACTCCAGAGAACTCGACAGATTAATTTAAGAAACAGAGCCTAGCAAGAAGAGTCTCACAAACAATGGGAAGACAAAGAAACAAACCCCAAATGAAAGGAAAGGAAGAAACTCCAGAAAGAATGATAGATGAAACAGAGGCAAGCCAACTATCAGATATCGAGTTCAAAGCATTGATTATCAGGAAGCTCAAGAAGTTCGATGAGCTAGCAGAGAATTTCCAGAAACTACAGGGAAACTATAATGAACTCACTGCAAACTATGTCAGCATGAAAAAGGAAATAGAAACTATCCAAAAGGGCCAAGTAGAAATGAAGAATACAATATCTGAACTAAAGAACACAATAGAAGGAATCAAAAGCAGGCTCGATGAAGCAGAGGATTGGATCAGCGAGCTGGAAGACAAGGTAGAAAAAAACACCCAAAAAGAACAGGAAAAGAGAATCAGAAAGAATGAAGAGGTATTGAGGGAAATGCAGGACAACATGAAACGTAATAATATTCATATAATAGGGATACCAGAAGGAGAGGAAGAAGGGCAAGGGATAGAAAGCGTGTTTGAAAAATTAAAGATGGAAAACTTTCCTAATCTGATGAGAGAAAAAGTCACACAAGTCCAAGAAACACAGAGAGTCCCAATCAAAAGGAACCCAAACAGGCCCACCTCAAGACACATCATAATTAAAATGGCAAAATTCCAAGACAAAGAGAGAATCTTAAAGGCAGCGAGACAGAGACAGGAAGTAACATACAAGGGAGCCCCGATAAGGTTAGCAGCTG
>PVJI01008573.1:0-70334 GCA_004026765.1 Micronycteris hirsuta
AACAGAAATCGAGGCTCAACTATAAGAGGAGGGTGTACTCAGCCCACACAAAGGGTGCACCTCGAGTAGTTAGCTTGGGCAATAAGGGGAGGCTGTGCCACTGGACCCTACAGGACACCTAATACATTTGGCCACACTACCAAGATAGGAAGTCAGAGCAGCTCTAACTAAGACATAGAAACAAACACAGGGAGGCTACCAAAATAAGGAGACAAAGGAACATGGCTCAAATGAAAGAACAGATCAAAACTCTAGAAAAAGAACAAAACATAATGGAGAGGAACAATCTATTGGATGCAGAGCCCAAAACACTGGTTATAAGGATGCTCAAGGAACTTAGTGAGGACCTTGACAGCATTAAAAAATCCAGTCAGAAATGAAGGATACACTAATTGAAATAAAGAAAAATTTACAGGAAAATAGCAGTAGAGTGAATGAAGCTGAGAATCAAATCAATGATTTGGAACATAAGGAAGCAAAAGACAACCAATCAGAACAAGAAGAAAAAAGAATCCAAAAAAGTGCAGATAGTGTAAGTAGCCTCTGGGACAACCTCAAGCATTCCAACATTTACATCATAGGGGTGCCAGCAGGAAAAGAGAAAGAGCAAGAAATTGGAAATCTACTTGAAAAAATAATGAAAGAAAATTTCCCTAATTTGGTGAAGAAAATAGACATGCAAGTCCAGGAAGCACAGAGAGTCTAAAATAAGATGGATACAAAAAGGCCCACTCCAAGACACATCATCATTACAATGCCAAAGTTTAAAGAGAAAGAGAGAACTTAAAAACAGGAAAAGAAAAGCAATTAGTCACCTATAAAGAAATTCCCATGAGACTGTCACCTGATTTCTCAAAGACTTTGCAGGCTAGAAGGGATTGGCAAGAAATATTCAAAGTCACTAGAACAGAGACCTAAAGCCAAGATTGTTCTACCCAGCAAAGATATAATTTAGAATAGAAGGGCAGATAAAAAGCTTCCCAGACAAGAAAAAGCTGAAGGAGTTCATCATCACCAAACCATTATTATATGAAATGTTAAAGGGACTTATTTAAGAAAAAGAAGATAAAAAACTATGAACAATTAAACAGCAACAAATACATATCTATTGATAATTGAATCTAAAAAAAAACACTAAGCAAACAGGAAGAACAGAGACAGAATTATGGATACGGAGTTTTGATGGTTGACAGATAGGATGGGGGTATAGGGGAATGGGTGAAGAGGTAAGGGGATTAAGAAGTACAGAATTACAGAATAGCAGTGGGGATGTAAAGTACAGTATAGGAAATGGAGTAGCCAAAGAACTTATACATATGACCCATGGACATAAACAATGGTGTGGGCATTGCCTGAGAGAGTGAGGGCTGTTGGCTGGAAGAGGGCAAAAGGGGAAAAATTGGGACAACTGTAATAGCATAATCAATAAATTATAATTTTAAAAATAATAAACCCCATGTCAGTTTATCGATTTTCATCAAAAGATAGAACTGTCAGGCTAACGAGCTATCACTCCCTGCTGCTGCAGGAAAATCTCCCCATAAGGATGACTTGGCATCACAGAGTTGCTTGGTGGTTGGTGGATTCAGATGATCTCAAGGGGAGAATGTTCAGAAGCAGGGGCCTGTGTGAGGATGGGCTGGCCAGCCCCAAGTAGATGGCCCCACCCCGGCTGAGTGCCATCTCCAGCAAGCTCACTGCAGAAAAGGCGGTTTTCTTTATAGGACATAATGTGCCCTGTAAGGCAATGGGAATTGGTTGGAGAGCATGCTCAGGTAGTCACAGGGTTGTGGGTGATCCTGAGCACAGTTGGATCCCCACTGAGAGCAGTTTGCTACAGCTTGTGGGGGAAGCCAGTAGGGTTGATTTGGGTGATTCCCGACCCATCAAATAACCCATCGTGGCCTTGATTAAAACAAGGAAGAATCATCTCTCAGAATAAATTTTTTCCTCCCTCCTTCCCTCCCTCTCTCCTTCCCTTCCCCCTTCTTTCTTTCCTTATTTCCTGCCTCTCTCCCTCCCTCCTTTTCCTTCCTTCCTATAGTCTCTCTTTCTGTCTTTATTCTTCTTATTTTGGGGTATTTTCAAAAGTTATAGTTTATTTTCAATAAAATGCATACATTTTAAGTTTACAGTTCAATAAGTTTTGACAAATATGAGGTCTGTCCAGAAGGTATCCAGCCATGTAATATGAAAAATAGAGACACTTATTGAAGAACATACAAGATACAAGAAACAAGATACAAGATGTCTTATGTCTCATTGTACATAAGACAGTGATTCCTCAGTCCCCTTCTAAGTAGGCACCTTGGGACCTCACACAATTCTCCCAATCACCATCAGCTATCCCGTCATATTTTCCTGAATCTCATCGATAGTCTGAAATCTCTTCCCTTTCAAAGATGATTTCAGTTCTGGGAAAAGCCAGAAGTCAAAGGGGGTGCCCAATCTGGGCTGTAGAGGGGCTGAGGCACCTGGGTGATTTGATGTTTTGCCAAAAAACTCTTCACAAGACATGATGCATGAGTAGGTGCATTGCCGTGATGAAGCTGCCAATCACCAGTTGCCCACTGCAGCCTTCTGAATCATCCTAACAGTTTCCACAGAAGAATGTTCAAGCTTAATGAAAAATGTGATGTCGATTTGTTGCTTTACTCAGTCATTTTGAATGTGGCAGCCACACCGTACACATGCTCACTGAGCAATATACTCCCCACTGACTAGTACAATGAAGTTGTGATCATTCACACATGCACATTATAGTCCATTCTCCTTGGCTGCCAGGTTACATCGATATTGCACGAACTGTTCTCATATTAACAGTGGCTGAACTTTTTTTTTGGACAGACCTTTTAGTGTGACCTGATTGGAATCAAACCTCTAAGCTTTTAGTTACAGAAAGATGCTCTAACCTACTGAGCCACACTGGCCAAGGCTGGACTCTGTTTTCTATTCCACGGATCTATTTGTGTATGCTAATGCTAATATCAAACAGTCTTGATTACTGTTGTTTATAGTAAGTCTTTTTTTTTTAAGATTTTATTTATTTATAGACAGAAGGAAAGAGAGGAAGAGAAAAAACAATGTGTGGTTGCCTTTCACGTGCCCCCTACTGGGGACCGGGCCCACAGTCTAGGCCTTTGCCCTGACTGAGAATCAAACCAGCGACCATTTGATCTGGAGGCTGGTGCTCAATCCGCTGAGCTACACCAGCCACAGCTTTAGTTAGTAAGTCTTAAAATCAGCTAGAGTAAATATTCCAACTTTGTTCTTTATTAAGATTATTTTGGCTACTCTAAGATTTTTTTCATTTCCATTTTAAAATCTGCTTGTCAATTTCTTTAAAAAAGCCTTACGGAATTTTGACTGAGATTACCTTGAATCTATGGATTAATCTGGGGGAGAACTGACATCTTAACAATACAGCGTCTTCCAATCCATGAATATGGTACATCTCTTCATTTAGGTTTTCTTTAATTTCTCTCAAAACTGTTTGGCAGCTTTCAGTGTAAAAGTCTTAAATTTATTCCTAAGTAGCATAGGAATATGCTATTTTCCTCCATTTTTATTTTACTAGAAGAAACTGGAAGCCACAGAGGGGTGAAGGTGAAGTGGTAAATAGACAGATGATGGGATGATGTTTGGGGCTGGGGTTCTATTAGGCACCCCAAATAATCACCAACAAGAAGCTTCTGGTCGCATGGTGATTCTCACTGAGTCCTCTCCATCTGCATCTCAGAATCAAGCCAATACTCTGTCTCGGGACATGATAGCCAAGAAGTTTTGTGTCTGCTTATTCTCTTCATGAACTGAAATGAACACCTTAGTTCTGCTTCTGGACGTACTGGGTGTACTGTGCTGATCAGGTACAGGGTGGTCCTGCTTCCTGTCCCTTCTTAAGTGAAATTGCAATGCCTCCAGCTCTGGATGAGTTTCCTCAAGCTGTTCCCTGAGCAGCAGTGGCCAGTGACCTCTGCAAGGGCCGGGCTTGAAGAGCTATGCCTTAGTGAGCTGAGAGATGTTGCGGAATCAACCACACACTTGGTAGAGGAGGAGTAGAAAAGAGATGAGAAGACACAGAGCATGAGAGGAAGCTGAATGACTTCAATGGCAGAGCACCAGGGGGCCATGAATGCTTGAGGGTTGATTAGATGGCCTGCTTTCCCATGTTGCTTTGGATTTCTAGTGGCTTTCCATTTCTAGTGCCGGGAGGCCTTGCTCTCCTGGATTTCTGCTTTTCCCACAAGGCTCAGGTGTTTGACTTTTCTAGGGTCCTTGAGGGGTGGCTCTGTGACTAAGTTTCCTTTGTTTCTTATTTCCACAAGTATCCTAACTGTATTCCCTGTCCACTTGCATGAATTAATGATGGAATAGCTACTTCCTGCCTCCAGGAGTGTCCCCCCACACATCTGAGAATCCCTTTGGGTCTATTGTGTTACCTCACTTGGGAGTCTTTTGTTTTCCCCTCAGTTGTGAGGTTGTATAAGTGTGTGCACGTGAACACAAGTAACTAGGACTCCACACTTTGTCTTTGCCATTTAGTCACACAAAAAAGCAGAGGTGTTATTGACAATTTGGAGTGAGCTCATTAGAGGACACTCGCAAAACTGCCTGGAGGAAGGAGCACATTTGTTTCTGATGCCATATGGGGAGTAGAAGAAGCTATAGGAAAAACATTTTGCCTTAATGTAAAGAGCTTTGCTCCAGCTGGTGTAGCTCAGTAGATTGAGTGCTGGCCTGCGAACCAAAGCATAGCTGGTTCAATTCTCCCAGTGAGGGCACATGCCTGGGTTGCAGGCCAGGTCCCCAGTAGGGGGCAAGCAAGAGGCAACCATACATTGATGTTTCTCTCCCTCTCTTTTCCCCTCCTCTCCCCTCTGTCTAAAAAGAAAATAAATAAAATCTTAAAAAAAAAAGTACTCTATAGGAGCTGCACAACCATGGAACAGGATTCCTTACTTGATTATGATTCCCATACCCCTGGAATAAACTAGTAGATGTGCCCAGAGATTGCTGCACCAGACAGGATAATATGACCTTCAAGATCCATTCAATTCTGTGTGTAGTGTTTTACCAAGAGCTGCTCTATGTTCTTCTCCCAAGACGATGTCTCCTGGGGAGAAGAATCCAAAGAGATATTTTGGAAGGTGAAATCTCAGGGGTAGACATCAATGTGGAAAGGTGGTTTTGGCCAGAGACTCAGAACTGCCCCTCAAATTAGACTGTAGCTGGTAAGCAAGACCAGCCATGATCCATTCTACCACGTGGAAATGCCTTCCCTATCAACATTCTCACCAATCATTTGTTTGGCCAAAGCGAGCTCTCCCAAACCAGTTGGGCTAGGCTTCCCAGTTCTTTGCAGCCTCTCTCCATGACAAAGTGTCGGAAGAGGTGGCATCGGGGCTGGAGGAGAGTGGGGGATGCTGCTGCAGAAGACACCTGTTCAGGCACTTCATGGAAGGCACCCTTCTCTCAGCATCAGCTTGGAGCCAACTTTTCTTTCTTTTCATGACTCAGTCATCAGTAATTAGAAAAGCTGGCTGAGTTTTCTTTATTTCAGTCAGAAGTCCTGCCCATGCATAAGCTGTTGGTGCCATAGGAATTTACTTCTTTCTTGCTTAAGTTCTCACAGTAGACTTGTCCTTTCCAGATGGTCCTCTTTGGAGAAAACCCCACCCCCTTCATGGTTTCTGCAGGTGGAGAATAATACCCTTCCCTTGTGGTTTTGGTTGGTCCCGTCATTGATTTTATCTTCTCAAGATGCATGTCTGGGTTCTTAAGCGGGGAGTAGAGATGAGAAAGGCATCATTCTCTATCAAGGAATGAGAGGCATCATGGGCTAAAGAAATGAGCCTTGAGGTTGGAGAAGCCTGAATTTGTTTGAATTAGTTCCCACATGAATTAGCTGTGTGGACTTGGGTATTTTATTAACTCATCGAAGTCACAGTTTCTGCATCTAAAAACACCAGGTGATGGCATCGCTTGTACTTGGTTGTTGTGTGGAAGAAGCTAGTGTGGTACTTGGATTTGAGTAGGAGCTCTATGAATGCCACCTCCCTTTCTCTGCTTTTCATCACTTCCTGGAACTCTGATCTTCATTCCGTCCAAAGCCTTCTTCTTAGCAGCCACCCAGCAGGCACACTGGTGATCCTTGGTGCCAAAGGAGCAGTCTTACTGGATGGAAAGTCTCGGTGTCTTTTACAACTTTAAGAGAGATTCATAGAAAGAGTAAGTGGCCGATTTATTCTATTTCGAGCATGACCTGAGGAGTTGATACCAGACTGCATCTGTTACTTGTTTACTTACTACCCTGAGGTGGCCTGAAATTCCTCCCATTAGTCATTTCCATTTTTAAATTGTCTTCTGGAATCAATAGATTCACATTGAGAAATAGTTTTTGGCTGGAGTATAGAAATCCATTTTCAAGGGTGGAGAGGAAGGCCAGGTTTGTTGCCTGTCCCTCATTCGGTAGCACATTGGACCCTTTAAAAATGAATTTAGTGGTCTAGTCCCGAGCCCAAGCCGGGTGCGCCGGCGGCGGGAGCTGGCGGGCCGCCTCCCGGGACTGCTGCCGTGGGCCAGGGCGCGGGTGGCTGCCGCGGCCGCGGTGCGGACGAGGGCCGACGCCGGCCTCCCCGGCCTCCCCGTCCTCCACGCCGGGCGCTCACCACCAGCCCTCACTCCCTCCCTCTCCCGGGCGCGCTGCAGGCCGGCGCTCGCTGAGAGGGTGCCGGCGTCCCGGAGCCTCGCAGGCCTCGCGCAGGCAGGAGAAAGGAGGGGGACGGGGAGGACGGAAGGGAGGACGGGTGGGGCCATGGCCGGCCGGGCGGGGGCCGCGTTAAAAAAAAAAAAAAGAATTTAGTTGGCTGACACCTTGAAGTGGAGACTCTGTCATTTGCCTTTTGTTTTTTTAAGTCTGGAGTCTTGAGTGCAGGCCCTGCCTACAGCAGGAGGTCATCGACATTTTTGGATGATACAGTGAATGTCTTTTAAAAATTATGATTCTGACACATGCTACAACATGGTTTAACTTTGAGAATATCATACTACGTCAAGTCAGCCAGTTAGAGAAAAGGCAAATAGTGTGTGGTTACATTTATATGAGGCACCTGGAGCCAGCAAATTCACAGAGACAGAAAGTAGAAGGGTGCCTGCCAGGGGCTGTGGGAAGGGGAAATAGGACCTTGTTTAATGGGGACAGAGTTTCAGTTTAAGAAGAGGAAAAAGTTCTGGAGATGGATGGCAGTGATTGTTGCACAACAATGTGAGGGAACTAACGCCACTGATCTGTACACTTAAAATGGTTAGAACGGTAAATTTTGTGTTATGTACATTTTCGCACATTAAAAATTATGTGTGAGTAATCTAATTTGTGTCCTAAATTTTAAAAATTGTGTTATAATCAATTATTTATCAAAGATAACACTGTGAATTAACATTTGTGAGATGTAAAAATACTGCTGGATTCACTTGCTGATTCAACCAATACTCCTCGGCATCCAGCTCCATCCCAGCCCATGAGCTCAGCATAAGGATCAAAGACTCAGTTCCAGGCTTACTCTTCCAGGCCTAAATTTTGAGGGTAAAGCTGAAGATCTGGCCCAATGAACCCCTGATTCAACGAGCAAAGATTGCCCTCTGTCAGAGGAGACTGAGGAATAACTGATTAGTTTCCCCTGGTGTTGGATGCAGGTTTGGGGGGTGGGGTGGTGGTGGTGTAGCCGGAGCCTGTTGCGTAAGGACGGTCTCAGAAAGGAGGGTGTCTTGTGCTGGTAGGGCCAACCCCGGGCACAGACACGGAATCAGGATATTGTCAGGTGAAGCTGAGAAATGGCAAGAAGAGCAGTGGGACTCAGTGGGGCCCTCAGTGGATCACAGTGACTTCAGAGTCTTTAAATCTCATACGAGCCTCTCTCCAGTCCCCTGTCAGCTGTCAGTTTTGGCCGAGTTAAAAAAAAAAATCTCTGGGACTTCTGGTCAAGATGGCAACAGAGGTTAATACAGCTCACCTCCTCACACAATCACATCAAAATTGCAACCAAACTAAAGAACAACCATCACTCAGAACTGTCAGAAATCAAGTTGAATGGAAGTCTGACAACTACAGAATTAAAGAAATCACATCCATTCAGACTGGTAGGAGGTGCGGAGATGTGGAACAGGCTGCTCCTACATGAATGTGTGGTGGATAAAAATTTGGGAGGGATATCTCGGGAGTGAGGAGTCCCAGCCCCACACCAGACATCCCAGCCCAGGGTTCCAGTGCCAGGAAGATAAATCCCCATAACTTTTGGCTGCAGAAACCGGCAGGGACTGAGTCACTAGAAGAAACTTCTAGAGTCCCACACAATTCCTCTGAAAGAACCCACACATGGACTTACTCAGATTCACTCCATCTGAGTTTCAGCACACGGTAGCAGCTTGGAAGGCACCAGTGGCATACAGGGAGGAACTGAAGTGTCTGGTATCAAGACAGCAGTTGGGGGACAGCTTTTTTTCCCAGACAGAAATGTGGGCAGTGGCTATTGTCTCTTTTCTGAGCCCTTCCTCCACAGAGTCACAGAACTGGCAGGTGGGTGCCATATCTGAAGCTAATCAACATGGCTAACACAGTTTGCCACACCCTGGAGAGCCCCTGAGACTATGTCCCATCCAACTTGCAGCATTAACAGTGGCTTTTCAATATGAATGGTTGTTTTGGCTCATGCTTCACAACTTCACAAATCTGCTAGCTTCAGCGAGCCCCCAACTCCTGTACTTCTTGCTAAGTGGCTCCAGGTATGGCACTAGCAGCAGTCAGCCTAGATTCACAGCTTGGTTTTGCCTGGGAATCTCCAAGCTCAGCACAAGTAGCAGCCATCTCAGATTGCTTTATAGCTCATGTAGGGTTGCCCTGGGCAAAACAAAGGCGGGGGTTGACCTTGGCCTATACCATAAGGGAAACGCCATGGCCTGCACACTCAGTGGACAGCTACAGACCATGTTGGGGCACCACCACTCTGTCTCTGCACAGCTGATCCTCCACACTGGGAGGAGATTGGTGGTCAGTGGTCATATCCAGTCTTTGCAGCTGACTGGCCTGGGCAAATCCCTCCCATTGACCTGCCAACAGAAATCAAGGCTCAAATACAAGAGGAGGGTGTACACAGCCCACACAAAGGGTGCACCTTGAGTACTCGGCTTGGGTGATAGGGGAGGCTGTCTCACTGGACCCTACAGGACACCTACTACATTTGGCCACACTACCAAGACAGGGAGTCAGAGCAGCTCTAACTAAGACATAGAAACAAACACAGGGAGGCTAAAAAATAAGGAGACAAAGGAACATGGTTCAAATGAAAGAACAGATCAAAACTCCAGGGGGGAGAGGGGAGGGGACAATGGGGAGAAGGGTTTTCAGGAACCACTATAGAGGACACATGGACAGAACCAAGGGGGAGGAGGGAGGCAGGGAAGAGAGGTGGGATTGGAGGGGGAGGCGGGAGGGGAGGAGAGAGAATGCAGACAACTGTAATTGAACAACAATAAAGTAAAAAAACAAAAACAAACAAACAAAAAACCTCCAGAAAAAGAGATAAACAAAATGGAGATGAACAATCTATTGGATGCAGAGCTCAAAGCACTGTTTTTTTTTTTTAAAGATTTTATTTATTTTTAGAGAGAAGGGAAGGGAGGGAGAAAGAGAGGGAGAGAAACAGCAATGTATGGTTGCCTCTCACTTGGCCCTCACTGGGGACCTGGCCTGCAACCCAGGCATGTGCCCTGACTGGGAATTGAACCAGGACCCTCTGGTTCCCAGCCCGCGCTCAATCCACTGAGCTACACCAGCCAGGGCTGCACAAAGCACTGGTTTTAAGGATGCTCAAGGAACTTAGTGAGGACCTCAACCGCATAAAAAGATACAGTCAGAAAGGAAGGATCACTAATTGAAATAAACAATTTACAGGAAACAGCAGTAGAGTGAATGAAGCTGAGAATCAAATCAATGATTTGGAACACAAGGAAGCATAAAACAAATGAACAAACAAACAAACAATCAGAACAACAGGAAAAAAGAATCCAAAAAAATGAGGATAGTGGAAGCAGCCTCTGGGACAACTCCAAGCATTCCAACATTTACATTATAGAGGTGCCAGGAAGTGAAGAGATAGAGCAAGACATTGGAAATCTATTTGAAAAAATATTGAATAAAAACTTCCCTAAATTGGTGAAGGGAACCTACATGCAAGTCCAGGAAGCACAGAGAGTCCCAAACAAGATGGATACAAAGAGGCCCACTCCAAGACACAGCATAATTAATACACCAAAGGTTAAAGATAGAGAATATTAAGCAGGAAGAGAGAAGCAGTTAGTTACCTATAGGGGAACTCCCAATGAGACTGTCAGCCAATTTTTAAAAGAAACTTTGCAGGCTAGAGGAATTGGCAAGAAATATTTACAGTCATGAAAAGCAGGGACCTACAGCCAAGACTGCTCTACCCAGCAAAGATATTGTTTAGAATTGAAGGGCAGATGGAGAGCTTCCCAGACGAGAAAAAACTAAAGGAGCTCATCATCGCCAAACCATTTTTACATAAAACGTTAAAGGGAATTATTTAAGAAAAAGAAGATCAAAACTGTGAACAAAGAAATGGCAATGAATACATATCTATCAACAATTGAATCTAAAAAACAAACTAAGCAAACAAGAAGAACAGAGACAGAATCATGGAAATGGAGAGCATTTTGAGGGTTGCCAGATGGGAGGGAGTTGTGGGGGAATGAGAGAAGAGGTGAGGGGTTTAAGAAGTACAAATAGGTAGTTACAGAATAGTCATGGGGATGTAAAGTAGAGTATAAAGAATGGAGAAGCCAAAGAACTTATACACATGCCCCATGGACGTGAACAGTGGTGTGGGGATTGTCTGAGGGAGTTGGGGTGCTGGGTGGAAAAGGGCAAGGGGGAAAAATTAGGACAACTTAATAGTATAATCATAAAATATAATTTAAAAAATCTCTGTAAATCTCAGTTTTCTCATTAATAAAATAGTTCTTTCCAAGTTGACAGAATTAAGTAGAAAATGTGTGGAGTGTTTAACTGAGGTATATATAGATATATCTCTACATTTGTATCTGCATCTGTATATCATCTATAGATCCATATCATCTATGTCTAATAGATACATATACAAAAATAGGTCAGGGTAGGAGGACTCTGAAGGTCTGTACACAAGTCTTGATTATTTATAGTTTTTCCTTCTCTTTTCAACCATGGCGTTTTCTTTCTGCGGTGTGATGAGAACATCCTGGGTATGTCTGGCGTCCTTGGTCTCCCAGCCCAGTCTCTTTGTCAGAGAATGGCTGAGAGTGTGGGACCCAGGGTGAGGATCTTAGTGGAGCCTGGGGGTGTCAGCAAGGATGGTTGCTGAGGTTGTGGATGCATAAGACTGGTTCTTTTGTTGGTTACTGTGTTGGAGGCCAAATCAGAAAACCAGTCCTTTGGGTGAACAAGTTTGCATTGTTGTCATGGAGGCCACAATATCTTGGCTCCAACCCAATCATCTTATTTCCTAGAGATATAGTTTGAGAGACAATAAAGTCATTTTCATCAGTGGAAGATAATCCATTCACCACCCATGAGGGTGGCAAGTATGAGTGATTTAGTTGTGATGCAGCCCCCCAAAAATGACTTGTCCAAGAACAGGCAGTGGAGGGAAAGGAAGGGAGGGGGACTACAAGGCTCAACTAGTCATTGATATCTCAGCTTAAGTCAGTTTATCAATTCTTACACAGTCATCTCTCAGAACCATGGAAGGTTAACTAGGGGAAGCCAAATAATGGGAACTTAAGAAGAAGTCAACACAGAGGGAGTAATGGAAGGCCTGTGAATTCTATACACACTCACTAGCAATACAGTAATAATTATAGCTAACAATTATTGAGCACCTACTATATGCCTGTAACTACACAAAATACTTTATTTCTATCCATCTTTATGGGCTTTCTTTGGGTGGGAAAATTATGTTTTTATTTTTATTCATTTCTAATAGATATTTAGCATTTCCTTTAGTTGTGAGTCTAGGCAACAGACCACAGTATTGTTATCAGGGTTGTGCCTTTGTCACCTTGGAAATCACAGATGTTAAATCAAAGAGGATGGACACTGCGAATTGATGAAAGGATCTAAGCTATTTTATGGAACCTGGAGGTGTCTCAAGATATGTGGATACAAAGGGCATTTTTTACCCATTGCTTTATGAGCCATGTCAGGATAACCACTGAGAATTCCTGCAAAGAAAAGGCAATATGAGAAAAACACTTACGTTGTCATTGGTGGAAATTTTTACCATGTATCTTCAGGCTAAGAGGTCAATTTATTGGGCTCATATGGAAGTCAAAAAAGGCTCGGATTAACTAATCCGTCTCATTTACTTTTTGCCCACTGGTTTTATTCTTTCTCCTCTTCACTTGCTCTTTTTGTTGAGATATAATTCACATCTCATGAAATTCACTCTTAGAAAGTGTACAATTCAGTGGTGTTTGGTATATTCACAAAGTTGTACACTCGTCACCACTATCTAATTCCAGATCATTTTCATCACCTCCAAAAGAAACTTCCACCCCCTAATTTAACTCCCTTAACTCCAGTCCCTGGCCTGGTAACCACTAATCTAATTTCTGGTTTATGATCTTTTATAATTTTCATGGTAGAAATCTTTCACTTCTTTTGTTGTGTTCACTTACTTTTTTTTTCTGTTTCTGTTCTGCTTGGTTGTTTATTAATTTTTTTAGATTCAATTGTTGATAGATATATATTTAATGCCATTTTATTGTTCAAATTTTTAGTGATTTAAAAAAATTATTTTTAGAAAGTGGGGAAGGGAGAGAGAAAGAGAGGGAGAGAAATATCAATGTGTGGTTGTCTCTCACATGGCCCCCGCTGGGGACCTGGCCCACAACCAAGGCATGTGCCCTGACTGGGAATAGAACTGGCGACCCTTTGGTTTGCAGCCCATGCTCAATCCACTGAGCCACACCAGCCAGGGCTTATTGTTTACAATTTTGATCTTCTATTCTTTGTCTTCTTAAAGAGTACCCTTTAACATTTCATATAACACTGGTTTGGTGGTAATGAACTCCTTTAGCTTTTTCTTGTCTGGTAAGCTGTTTATCTGTCCTCTGATTCTAAATGATAACTTTTCTAGTAAAGTAGTCTTGGTTGTAGGTCCTTGCTTTTTGTCACTTTAAATATTTCTTGTCTGTCCTTACTGGCTTGCAAAGTTTATTTTGAGAAATCAGCTGACAGTCTTATGGGAGCTACATCGTAGGTAACTAACTGATTTTCTCTTGCTGCTTTTAAAATTCTCTCTTTGTCTTTAAACTTTGGCATTTCATTTTATTTTATTTAATTTAAAGATTTTATTTGTTTTTATTTTTTAAATATATTTTATTGATTATGCTATTACAGTTGTCCCATTTTTCCCCCTTTCTTCCCCTCCGCCCCCATACCCCCACATTCCCCACCCTTTAGTTTTTGTCCATAGGTCATACATATAAGTTCTTTGGCTTCTACATTTCCTATACTATTCTTAACCTCCCCCTGTCTGTTTTCTACCTCCCATTTATGCTACTTCTTCTCTGCCCCTTCCCCCTCTCCCCCTACCACTCCCCTGTTGATATCCCTCCATACCTTATATAAATCCCTTTAACATTTCATACAATAAAGGCTGGGTGATGATGAACTCCTTGAACTTGACCTTATCTGAGAAGCACTTTATATGCCCTCCCATTCTAAGTGAGAGTTTAGCTGGACAGAGTATTCTTGGATGTAGGTCCTTGCCTTTCATGACTTGGAATACTTCTCTCCAGCCCTTTCTTGCCTGCAAGGTCTCTTTTGAGAAATCCGCTGACAGTCTTATGGGAATTCCTTTGTAGGTAACTGTCTCCTCTTCTCTTGCTGCTTCTAGGATTCTCTCCTTATTTTTAATCTTGGGTAATGTCATTGTGATGTGCCTTGGTGTGTTCCTCTTTGGGTCCAACTTCTTTGGGACTCTCTGAGCTTCCTGGACTTCCCAAAAGTCTATTTCCTTCGCCAGATTGGGGAAGTTCTCCATCATTATTTGTTCAAATAAGTTTTCAATCACTTGGTCTTCCTCTTCTCCTTCTGGCACCCCTATAACTCTCATGTTGGGACGTTTAAAGACATCCTGGAGGTTCCTAAGCCTCTCCTCAGTTTTTTGAATTCTTGTTTCTTCATTCTTCTCTGTTTGGATGTTTTTTTCTTTCTGCTGGTCCACTCCGTTGATTTGAGTTCCAGTTTCCTTCTCATCCCTATTGGTTCCCTGCAGATTTTCCCTCAGTTTCTTTATATTATCCTTTACTTGTTCAACTAATTTCGACCATTTTTCTTCCAGTCCTGTGAGCATCCTGATTACCAGTGCTTTGAACTGTGCATCTGATAGGTTGGCTATCTCTTCGTCACTTAGTTGTATTTTTTCTGGAGCTTTGATGTGTTCTTTCTTTTGGGTCATTTTTTTTCTCAGTGTTCCTGTTACTTTAAGGGGTGGGGCCTTAGGTGTTCACCTGGGCGGGGAAACCCATGTCGTTGTGTTGTAACGCTGGCTGTGGGGGCGGGGCCTGAGAGAACAATGGCACTTGCTCGGCTCTCCGCACCCACACTGCCACCCACAAGCAAGCTGCGCCCCTCTGCGCTGGCTCTGGGGTCGGTGGACGGGCCCACACAGTTCCAAGTCCCCGTGGGTCTCCCCAATGAACTCTCCTGTGAGGCCGGGAGTTCCTCCCACTGCCGCCTCAACCCCCACAGTTGTTTTCAGTTGGTTCTTTGAGGTCTTATTTCCCTGTGCCGATGGGCTGTGCGGTCTGCTCTGCTCCCTGCTTTTTCTTGAGGTTTGTCTGCAGGCGAATGAGGAGCCGCCTGGTCCGCCAGTCTTGGCCCTGCTGGGTCCGGGTGGGCCGGGTGCGCTGCCACGTTTTGGTCAGGCACGCCTGCCACGGATCTCTCCAGGCAGCTGCATTGTTGCCAGTACCGGCCCACAAACCGCGGTCTTGCCTCACTCTCTCTGCCGGGCTCCACCCCTCTTACCGGTCTCGATGAATGTGTCTTCTTTAACTCCTTGGTTGTTTGGCTTCCTCTCAGTTCGATTTTCTGTCAGATCTGGCTGTTTTTGTTTATTTAAATTGCTGTTTTTCCTCGTTTGGTTGTATGAGGAGGTACAGTGTGTCTATCTACGCCTCCATCTTGCCGGAAGTCCTGTTTATTTGTTTTTAGAGAGAGGGGAAAGGAGGGAGAGAGAGAGAGGGAGAGAAACATCAACATGTGCTTACCTCTCACATGCCCCCAACTGGGGACCTGGCCCACAACCCAGGCTTGTGCTGTAATTGGGAATCGATTGGCGACCCTTTGGTTCTCAGGCCAGCACTCAATCCACTGAGCCACACCAGCCAGGGCTAACCTTTGACATTTAATTATGATGATTCTTGGTATGGGCCTCTTTGGGTTCATGTTGTTTGGGACTCTCTGAGATTCGTGGACTTGTATGTCTATTTCCTTCACCAGGTTAAGAAAATATTCTGTCATTATTTTTTCAAATAGATTTTCAATTTTTTGCTGTCTCTCCTCTCCTTTCAGCATTCCCATGATGCGAATGTTGGTATGCTTGAAGTTGTCTCAGAGTCTCCTTACACTCTATATTCATTTTTTTTGGATTCTTTAGAAAAAAAAAATATATATATATATATATTTCAAAGTATATTTTATTTATTATGCTATTACAGTTGTCCCATTTTTTTCTCCCCTTTATCCCCCTATGCATTGCACCGTCCCTTCCCTCCAGCATTCCTCCCCCCTTAGTTCATGTCCATGGGTTGTACATATAAGTTCTTTGGTTTTCCTTTTGCTATACAATTCTTAACCTCCCCCTGTTTATTTTGTATCTACCAATTATGCTTCTTTTTCCCTGTACCTTTTCCCTCCATTCTCCCCTTCCCCTCCCCACTGATAACCCTCCATGTTATTTCCATTTCTGTGATTCTGTTCCTGTTCTAGTTGTTTGCTTAGTTTGTTTTTGTTTTTTAGGTTCGGTTGTTGATAGTCGTGAGTTTGTTGTCATTTTACTGTTCATAGTTTTGATCTTCTTTTTCTTAATAAGTCCTTTTAACATTTCATATAATAAGGGCTTGCTGATGATGAACTCCTTCAACTTGACCTTATCTGGGAAGCACTTTATCTGTCTTTCCATTCTAAATGATAGCTTTGCTTGATAGAGTAATCTTGGATGTAGGTCCTTGCCTTTCATGACTGTGAATACTTCTTTCCAGCCCCTTTTTCCGGTAAGATTTCTTTTGAGAAATCAGCTGACAGTCTTATGGACACTCTTTTGTAGGTAACTCTCTCCTTTTTTCTTGCTGCTTTTAGGATTCTCTCCTTATCTTTCATTTTGGGTGATTTAATTATGATTGGTCTTGGAGTGTTTCTTCTTGGCTCCAACTTCTTTGGGACTCTCTGAGCATCCAGAACTTGCATGTCCAGTTCCTTTACCAGATTGGGGAAGTTTTCCTTCATTATTTGCTCAAATAAGTTTTCAATTTCTTGCTGTTGTTTTACTTCTGGCACCCCTATGATTTGGATGTTGGAACGTTTAAAGTTATCGCAGAGGTTCCTAAGCCTCTCCTCATTTTTTTTGAATTCTTGTTTCTTCACTCTGTTCTGATTGGATGTTTATCTCATCCTTTTATAATAAATCATTGATCTGAGTCCTGGTTTCCTTCCCTTCACTGTTGGTTCCCTGTATATTTTCCTTTGCATAGCCTTCATTTCTTCCTTTATTTGGCTACTATACTCAATCATTTCTCTGAGCATCCTGATTACCAGTGTTTTAAACTCTGCATGTGATAGGTTGGCTAGCTCCTTGTTGCTTAGTTCTTTTTCTGGAGTTATTTTTGTTCTGTTTTAAAGATATTATTTATTATTTCTTTTTAGACAGAGGGCAATGCAAGGAGAAAGAGAGGGAGAGAAACATCAATGTGTGGTTGCCTCTTTCACACCCCCTACTTGGGACCTAGCCCGAAACCCAGGCATGTGCACTGACTGGGAATTGAACTGGTAATCTTTTGGTTCACAGGCCTGCACTCAATCCATTGAACTACACCAGCCAGGGACTTTTCTGGAGTTTTTATCTGTTCTTTCATTTGGGCCATATTTCTTTGTCTGGGCACATCTGTTACATTGTAAGGGACAGAGCCATAGATATTCACCAGGCAGGGGAACCCACTTCACGGTGTCGTGGTGCTGTATGTAGATGAGGGGTCAGAGAGGGAACAATGACGCTTGCTTGGCTCTCACCCCACTTTCTGTCCCTCCCCTTGCTTCCCACAAATGGATTGTATCCTTTCAAGTGCTGATTCTTGGTGGGTGGGCTTGGGTATGTTCTAGGATCCCATGGGCCTCTCCAAAGGACTCTTCTGTGAGGCTGGGGCTTTCTCACACCACCTCAACGCCCACTGGTTTTTACCACCAGAGGTTTTGAGGCTTTATTTCCCCACCCTGGAACTATGGATTGTGCAGTTTGTCTCACTCCCCAGTTGTTCCTCCTGGCTTATCAACACACAAATGTGGGACGACCAGCCTTCACCTCACCTGCCCCATCCTCCAGCCGACTTCTCGTCATGTGTTGTCTTGGCCCTGGCTTCCCGCATCTGCTCCTCCTGCCAGTCTGGATGACTGTTTCTTCTTTAACTCCTTGGTTGTTGGACTTCCATACTGTTTGTTTTTCTGGCAGTTCTGGTTGTTTTTTGTTTTTAAATTGGTTGTCATCCTTCTTTTCATTGTGTGAGGAAGCGAAGTATATCTACCTATGCCTCCATCTTGGCTGGCAGATTCTTTTTTCTTTTTGTTGTTCTGATTGGGTATTTTTTTTCTTCCTTATATTCTAAATCACTGATTTGTTTCTTGGCTTCACATACTCTATTACTGATTCTCTATAAATTATTCTCTGTTAGTGGATCCTTAATTTCTGATGGGTCCTTTTTTATGCTGTTGATTTTTCCCCTGAGTTCATTGAGTATCCTTATAACCAGTGTTTTGAACTCTGCATCTAGTAGATTGCTTGTCTCTATTTTGTTTAGTTGTTTTCTGGAGTTTTGTTTTATTATTTTATTTGGGACATGCTTCTTTGTCTCCTCATTTTGGCAGCCTCCCTGTGTTTGTTTCTATATATTGTATTAGGTGGGCCTGCCATGTCTCCCAGGCTTGGTAGTGTGGCCTAATGTAGTAGGTGTTCTGTAGGATCCAGTGGCACAGCCTCCCTGATCACCCAAGCTGGGTACTTGAGGTGTTCCCCCCTCCATCTGGGCTATTTACTCCCTTCTGTTATAGTTGAGCCTTGATTGCTATTGGTGCATCAATGGGAGGGATTTACTTCCAGGTTGATCAGCTCTAAGAATTGGCTGTACAACTGACCTCTGACCACTGTTGAGGATCAGCTGTAAGGGGCCCACCCCACAGAGCAGGACTTACCTAAGTGGCACTCCGGTGCTGCTGAGTCCACCCCTTGAGCATGTCACTTGTGGAGGTGCTTGGGTGGGGATGCTTCAGTGTCATCTGAAGCTGACCACTGAGTAAGCTGTCTCTGGGACCTCTTGGGAGGTGCAGACCAAGGTCAGCCACCACCTGTGTTCTGCCTAGGGCCACCTGGCATGAGCTACAAAGTGATCTGCCGATTGCTGCTACTTGTTCTGGGTTTGGAGGTGCCTAGGTGTGGCCAAGATGTGAGCCAAGGCCAGCACTACTAGTGCTGGACCTGGAGTCACTTAGCAAGAGGTTAAGGCTACACTGCAGCAAGAAGCTGCTTATTTGAGAGATTCTAGGAAAATCTGAAGCATGAGCCACAATAGGCCATTTGTTTGTGAAGGCCAACTGGAAACATTGGGTGGGCATTGGGTTCGGTGAGGCAGAGCCTCAGGGAATTACCAGGGCAGAGCAAACAGTGTGACCCAGGTTGATGGGGTCTCAGACATGGCACCCACCTGCTGGCTTTGTGGGGAGAGGGCTCATCAAAGGAACAGTGGCCTCTGCCAGCATTTCTGTCTGGGAGAAAACTGTCCCTCCTTCCCAGCTCTCTCCCTGATACTGTGCAATTCAGTATACTCTCTGACCTGTGGGAAAATATTAAGCAATATGTGTAACTATGTGTATGTGTAATTGTATGATTAAAATCTCAGAAGAGGCTGGGGGGAGGGGGGAGGGGAGTGGAGAGGATGCAAATAACTGTAATTGAACAACAATAAAGTAATTTAAAAAAATCTCAGAAGGGGGAGGGTCAGGAAAGAAATATATTTGAGGAGATACTGGCCAAAGTTCTTTCAAATTTGATGAAAACTATAAACCCACATATCCAAAACACTCAAAGAATTACAAGCAGAATAAACATAAAGAAAACCAAATGCAGATGCATCATCACCAAATTGCTAAAAACCAGTGATAATGAAAAAAATTGTTTAAAATTTCAGAGGGAGAGATATGTTAAACATAGAAGAACAAAGGTTAGAATTACTACAGGTTTCTTGTCAAAAATAATATAAGCTAGAAGGCATCAGAACATCTTAAAAGCTAAAGAAAAAAAAATGTCAGTCTAGACTTCTACATCTAGTGAAAATATTCTTCAAGAGAAACCCCAAACATTTTCAAATACACTAAAACTGGGAGAATTTGTTTCTTGAAGATATGCACTATAAGGAGCTATTAGAGAATGTTCTTCAGGCAGAAGGAAAATGACACGAGATGGAAACTTGGATGTGTACAAAGGAGTGAAGACCACTGGAAAGGGGAAATAAAAAAGAATTTTTCTTTTTTTTTTTTTTAAAGATTTTATTTTATTTTCAGAGAGAGGAGAAGGGAGGGAGAAAGAGCAGTGTATGGTTGCCTCTCACATGGCCCTCAATGGGGACCTGGCCCGCAACCCAGGCATGTGCCCCGACTGGGAATCAAACCGGGACCCTCTGGTTCCCAGCCCGCGCTCAATCCACTGAGCTACACCAGCCGGGGAGAATTTTTCTTATTAAATATTTTTAAAAAGGTAATTGTTTAAAAGCAAAATAAACCTGGTATTGTGGAGTTTATAACATATCTAGATGTAAAAAGTAGGACAGCAACAGCATGAAGATTTGGAGAAGAGAAAACAAAAACCCCCCAACATTTTCTTAAGTCTTTTGCAAGTTGATTGGTTATATGATTGTGTTCTGGCCAATGTGGTATGAGCAGAAGTGGTATGTGCAATTCTCAGGAGATATATAGAGAGAAGATAAGTCTTTTTTTCTCTCTCTTCCTTCTTCCTGCCTGGAATTCTGGCTGGAGCTCCAGAAATTATCTTGAACCAAAAGGTGACCTTTGGATATTGGAGAGTGACTTTTCCTTCCCTGGATAATGAAAGAGAAACGAGATCTAAGGAGCCTGGTTCTCCAACACCATGGATTGAGCCCTGGATATTTTACAGTAAGAAAAAGAATTTATCTTGTTAAGCTACTGTTATTTGGAGGTTTTCCCCAACTCAGAGCTGAGTGCGATCCTAACTAACATGGTTAGCTGTTTGAAAGAGTAATGCAGTTGGTAAATCTCTGACCAGAGTTCTTAAAAAAAAAGAAGAGAAAGCTGGTATATCTCTTCATACCCTGCCCCTCTCCTTTCTTGGAGAGTGAGTAAAAACTTTATTCTCTAAAAAAAAAAAGAGAGAATACACACAAAAATATGAAGATTTAAAAAGGGGACATGACCATAAATACAACAAAAAAATTACAAAGATAATAAAAGACTTTGAGAAAACTTATAGCAATAATTTTCACATTCAGAAAAAAAAATTTTTCTAGAGAAAAAACCCACCAAAACTAAGCCAAGAAAAATCAGGCTCAAGACAAATACTTGTATACTGATGATGTTCATAACAACCTTATTCGCAATAGCTGAAAAGTTGAAACAACCTGGATGTCCATTGACAAATGAATGTGGTCTATCCATACAATGGAATATTATTCCACCTTAAAAAGAAATGAAATTCTGAGACATTCTAAAACATGGATGTACCTTGAAGACATTATGCTAAGTGAAATAAGCCAGACAGAAGGCTAAATATTGTTCCTCTTATAAGAGGTACCTAGAATGGTGAAAAGTCACAGAGACAGAAAGTAGAATAGAGACTACCAAGGACTGGGGGCAAGGAGGAAATTGGGAGTTACTGTTTAATGGACGCAGGGTTGCCATTTAGGAAGATGAAAAAGTTCTGGAGTTGGATGGTGGTGATGGTTGCACAACAGTATGAGTGTACTCAATACCATCGAACGCTATACACTTAAAAATGGTCAAAATGGTACATTTTGTTTTATATATTTTACTAGAATAATTTTTTTTTCTTTTTAGGTGTTTTAGAGCAGGAGGATTTTTCAGCATAGCTGGGCTTCCACGTTGCTAGAAATGGAATGCTGGCTCTGACATTTTAAAACATCCAGGTTGATGACTTCTGCTCTGTGTTCTATTTGGGTGTCTGTGTCATTGGAAGAAATAAAGGGTGCATATATATGATTTTATAGCAATTAGCAATTAGGAAGGGCAGGCATAACTTTTGTTCCCAGCAGGAAGCCTGTTAATAAAGAAGAGAGAAGCCCTGGAACTAAATGACTCTACCTTGCCATCAGGAAGCGAGCCCTGGCCAGTTTCTTTCGTGAACTGGCAAGTGAAGTCTGTTCAGGGTTACTAAACAAGGTCAGCTTTTAGAGATTCTGGTGGGGATGACATCATTTGGCCCCAGGCTATGAGCAGGGCTCCTGGGTAAAATCAGCTCCCACTACCTGCCTTTCAGAGCCTCTGTCTGCAGAATGCTGTTCTTTCCTGATAGCCCCTACATTCAGAATCACCTGAGCCTCAGAAGTGCACAGCAATCCACTTTGCAGCAGGGCACATTCCAGATCCCTGTGTAGGGAGGCCACACCCAGATTCCACAAGAGAGCCTCATCTGACCCAGCTCCTTCTGCTCACCCTCTACAACTTTTCAAGTGTTTCTGCCTTGTGACTGAGCCACGTGTCCACATTTGTGTGTAACATCACTGGTCCCATACGAGAGGTAGGTTTCTTCATCCCCAGCACATATCTTCAATGAGCCTGGTTCGGCCTTTGGCAGTAGATACAATGGTGGGAGTCTGTCAGTGTGCTCCGTGTGGCGCCTCTTCTGCAGGGGCAGCTCCAGGCACCCACACTTTGCCTCATGACTCTTCCAAAGCCTCTGAGTCTATTCTCCACACAGCTCAAGTTGCCTGCCTGCTTAATTGCCTCATATTCCCTCTGCACTGCAGCCCAGCTGGCCTGCTGGACCTACCCAGCACAACCTACCCACCAGGGCCTCTGTTTGGGATGTTTGTCTTTGTAGGTCCTGGCCACAGTCTAATGCCCCCTCTGCCTTAGACTTCTCCAGAGAAACAGAACAACTAGGATGTGTATATAGTACATGGATAGACGGATAGATAGACCCAGATCTATCAATCTTTTTACCTTTATCTATCTATCTAGCATCTATCTACAGAGAGGTTTATTTTAAGGAACTGGCACACATAATCATGGGGACTGGCGAGTCTGAAATCTGCAGGGCAGGTGGAAGGTTGGGGATCCAAGGAAGAAGAGATGTTGGGTCCAAAAGATATCTTTCAATAAAATGCAGTTCATGTTTTAAACAGTGCTGGGCTCACCCTTTCCTGTCCTACCTGGGTTGGGGTTCTGTAGTTTTCTGTGACCCTTCAGCCTATGCCCTTTCTCTGTCCCTATGCTTCCCACACAGCCCTCCACCCCTTTCCCTGACATGCTGATTCTTCTCTTCCCCTGACAGCATTCACTTGGACTGATGGGAAAAGTCGTGGGTTTGTGAGTCAGATTTGGGTCCTGATGTAGACAACTCCTTTCCTTGTTGGTGGTGTTGAATAGGTCACTTAAGCTCTCTGAACCCCAGTCTTCTCTTCGTGAAATGTTGTTGTGTGCTTACCTCTTTTTAAAAATTTTAATTAAATTTATTGGGGGTGACATTGGTTACTAAATTTATATAGGTTTTAAGCGTACAGTTCTATAATACATCATCTGTATATTGTTCTGTGTGTTTACCACCCAAAGTCAAGTCTCCTTCTGTCACATTTATCCCCCCTTTATCTTCTTCTAAGAAATATGGAATGTGTCACAAATTTGCATGCCATCCTCGTGCAGACCCATGCTAATCTTTGTATCATTCCAATTTTAGCGTATGTGCTACCGAAGTGAGCACATGTGCCCACCTCTTGTCCCAGGTGAAGTATCCGGCACAGTGTATGCTTCCTTTATTTTACTTCCTTTTCTCTCCATGACCAGGTGCTGCCTCATCCCCTCACGTTGGCCCCTCTCCCCAGCCGTGAACATGGATTGGAAGACCCAGTATTGGTGTGTTAGTCAGGACTCTCCCAGGAAACAGAACCAGTAGGATGTGTATTTATAAGAGAGAGGTTGTGGGGCCTGGACAGTCTGACATCCACAGGGGAGGCCGACAGACTGGAAATTTCAGCGAGTGTCGATGTGGCAGTCAAGTCTGAAGGCAGTCCAAGGCAGAATTCCTTCCTCCTTGTAGGATCTCCGTCTTTTCTCTTGGACGTACTTGATGAGGCACACCACATTATGGAGGGTCGTGTGTTTTCCTCAAGTTGACTTAAATGGTAACCATACCTAAAAATACATTCATAGCAATGTCCAGACTGATGCTTGACCTAACAACTGAGTACCATAGTCTGGCCAAGTTGACACATAAAATCAAACTTCACACCTGCTGTCAAGGTTCACCTCTGAAGTTGATGGCTTATAATGGCTGGCATTAGTTGAATATTTACTATGGACCAGGTGCTGTGCTAAGTACTTTCTTTGGCTTGCTTGATTTAATTCTCATAATAACCACATGAAGTAGTTTTTATTTTGATTCTCAGTTTATAGAGGAGAGCTAAGGTTGAGAGAGGTTAAGTAACTAGCTCAAGGTTGCACAGCAAGCTGTGGAGCTGGGGTTTGAAGCCAGGAAGTCCCACTGCAGAGCTCACTGATTTAGTTTCACACAATTCTGCTGCCTGTTCCAGAATCTTCAAGAGACTCTGTCCCCTTCCTTGGGCCCTACTGGAACTTGCAGTTCTCCAAAGCATTTTCTCTCCTCTGCCCATGTCTTATTGCCATCCCTGCTTGTTGGGAGCAGGTAAAGGGTTTGTTGAATAACTGAAGTCCAGAATTGCATGTGGCCTGGCGTCGCTGACCTCCACCTTGAGCCAATGAGGAAGGAGAGCAGCCAGCTCCCTACCTTGCTCCTATTGCAGCAGCCAGAGCATGCCTGCATGGCCACCTTTCCTGCCAGGGCACTGGTGGAGTCACACCTGCTGCAGATGGCACTGTGATCACAGGCTCAGCTGATAAGGAGTCAGGAAGAAGCCCACCTCTGGCCTCTGGAGTCAAAGGAGGTTAGTCCCTTGTAGGGCATGGTAGTCTGGCTGCAGCAGAAGAGATTAACACAACTTCCGCCTTCTTGGGATACTTGAGTGGCCCAGGAATGTGATTTTAGGATATCCTAGCAATACAGCCTTAACCCTTTAGAGTTAGTGCCTTTTCGAACCTCCCTGAATCTCAGGAACCACTGATTCTGCCTGCCCAGCCCAGTGCTGTGCTCACTCACTGTTCTGGGAACCAGCAGGCTGGCTCTCTTTCCCAAGTCCTTTTCCTGATTCCTGGATGACTGGCTACCTAGCCTTGGCCCTGCCACTTGTGTGCTCAAGACCTGTCCTATTCCAGGGTTGTTGCAGGAGCAGCGACCACCATACCCCTGTCCCCACTGAAGAACACGGCGACACTGTAGGCCTAAACCTGCCTCCTTCCTATAGTGGGTTGAATAGTGTCCTCTCAAAAGATATTCCAACTCTGATTTCTGGTACCTGTGAATGTGACCTTATGTGGGAAAGGGGTCCTTGTAGACATCATTAATCTAAGGATCTTGAGATGAGACCATCCTGGATTGCCTGGGTGGGCCCTAAATCCAATGACACCCATCCTTATAAGAACAGGGTGGAGAGAGATTAGAGATTCTGAGACAAAGGAGGCCTTGTGCGGATCGGGACAGAGATTGGAGCCATGCAGCCCCCGGCCAAGGACTGCCAGGAGCCCCCAGAAGCTGGAAAAGACAAGGAAGGATCCTCTCCTAGAACCTCTAGAGGGAACATGGCCCTGCTGACACCTTGATCTTGGACCTCTGGCCTCCAGAACTGTGAGACAATAAATTTTAGTTGTCTTAAGCCACCGAATTTGTGGTAATTTTTACAGCAGCAACAGCAAACTGACACATCCCCTAATTATGGGTGTGGGATCCAGAGTGCAATATTGGCCCTGCCCTGGATTGAGAGCCTGATCCTGGCCAGCCTGTGGCCTGGCTGCTCAGCACCTTGTATGTACCAAGGTTCCAATACCAATGAGCAGGAGGGACTGGATGGAACAGGAGTAAACTGAGTACAGCTGAGTTCAAAGGTGGTATTCAGGGACTCACCTGAGTTCAAATCCTCCCTGTAATATTTGTTGGCTAAACCTTTGTTTCCTCAAAAGATAGCGACCACAGGGGTAGTTATTGCTATCAGGGTGGAACAGAGGGAAGCGCAGGCAGGGAATCTGGGGACTCCAGAGCACCTCTGTCGTGGACCGGTTCTGTGACCTGCAAGTGCCTGCCTCTGTGCGAGGGGGCCAGCATGTCCTATCCCTGCACTCCATAGTGCTGTTGTGAGAGCAGAGGAAGGAGGATAGTTGTAAGCCTCTTGCAAACTGTAAAGTATTTCTTTTAAAATCTAAATTAAAAAAATTATTGATGAGGGAAAGAGAGAGAGACAGAAACGTCGATCTGCTCTTCCACTTATTCATGCACTCATTGGTTGCTTCCTGCATGTGCCCTGACCAGAATTGAACCTGCAACCTTGGCACATCACTACTATGCTCCAACCAACAGAGCCACCCAGCAGGGGCTGTAAAGTATTTCATAAACCCAGGAGGTTTGTGTTATGATTTACATGATGATTATCTGTGTCCTGATGCATTTATACTCTAGTCCATGTGCCTTTGTGTAACTCAACAGGGGTGGGGTGAGGGGTTTCCAAGCTACTTATCCCAAAGGGAGTCGTGGTTGTCAACTCATGTGACTTCTGGTAGCTCTAAGTCGAGGCCCTCACTGATGATGGATGGATAAAGTGAACCGTTGTGTGAGGGAGGGCAAGGAAGAGTTGAGGTCACTGAAGCTTTTTGAGAACTTTTGCTGAGTTTGTATGGACACATTCTGATTCATCCTGCATCTGGTGGAAGTTCTGTGCACATCACAGATGGAGAGGAAACCCTAGAGATCTGGCAGCAGCCTGGATTGGATGGATGGAGCAATCGGTTACATCTGTCTTGTATCTGGCACCTTTATGCTTCCTGGGGGTGGAGGAGAAGGGATCCAGGACTCTCTAGTGACTGTCCTCTAGGTCTTGGCATTATGAGAATGTAGTTATCCTCCTTTGTAGGACTGTTACCCATCCTAACTGATTCCATTTTCTCTACCCATCACTTTCACGTGGCATCTTTCCCAGCTACTACAAACCCCTTAAAGACAGAGATGTACAACACTGTGAATGTACTAATTGCCACTGAATTGTGCACCCACGGCCTAACACACAGTGCCAGGCACATGGTCCTCAATCTCAAGGGTTTTTGGAATGATTCATGCTCTAACCTGGAGATGGGGGAGGTTCTGGCAATTTATAGGTTTCAACAGCTGAGAGTGTAGCCCGGCTGCTTTCAGAAGACATACAAGAGGGAAGGGGGCAGGGTGTATCATTATCTGTGTCTAAAAATCTGATGCTAATGAATATATAAATGCTAAGTCACTACAAACAGGGGGTGGAATGAAATGATTAGGGGAGGGGAGGGAAAGCACAGACAGTCCATCTCTCAGATTATTGAGGGAAACTAGGAAGTGGGGCATTATAAACGATGCATTATAAATGGTGAGAGCTGTCTCCAAGGGCTTCCTGTCCTGCTGTGTCAGGATGTAGAAGATAGTGGGGTGCATAAAGGGCCACCATAAGGTTTACAAAGGGTGGTGCCAGGGCCGTTCAGAGTGTTGTGGCTGTAGGAGTCTGATCTGGTTTTGATTGGCTGCCTCTCGCATGCCAGGGGACTGGCCTGCAACCCAGGCATGTGCCCTGACTGGAAATTGAACTGGTGACCTTTTGGTTCCTAGGTTGGCACTCAATCCACTGAGCCACACCAACCAGGGCTTGATCTGGTTTTGAATCTGAACTCTGTCCCTAGCCTTTATGTGACTTTGGGCATGTCACTCTTCAACCTCCAGTTTCACATCTCTAAAATAGGGACAATAATATCTACCTCAGAGGGTTGCGGTAAGGACCAAACAGATCACAAGCGAAAGTGTCCAGTGGTTTCTAGCACTTATAACGTGTTCAGTGTAAGTTTACTATTTTCCCCCCTCACTTTCTGGCTTGGACAATGTATTCTTCTGAACCTCACAGTTTCTTCATCAGTAAAAATGGAATATGTGAGGGTGCCTGGCACACAGTTGATGCTCAGTAATGGAACAATTTTCTTTTCTTTTTTAAGATTTTATTTATTTATTTTTAGAGAGAGGAGAAGGGAGGGAGAAAGAGCCATGTATGGTTGCCTCTCACATGGCCCTCAATGGGGACCTGGCCTGCAACCCAGGCATGTGCCCCGACTGGGAATCAAACCAGGACCCCCTGGTTCCGAGCCCAAGCTCAATCCACTGAACTACACCAGCTGGGCCCATTTTCTTTTATTTTGAAACAACTTTAGACTTAAAGTTGCAAAAACACTAGAGTTCCCCTGTACCTTATATCCAGACTTCCCCTAAGGTCGACATCATACATAATCATAGTTCAAAGATCAAAACCAGGAAATTAACATTGGCACAATGTGATACCATTAACTGAACTGCAGACCTTATTTCTTTGTCCTTTTCTGTTTTCAGGTTCCAAAACAGGATCCCGTGTTCCATTTAGTTGTTTCATCCCTTAATCATTTTCTCCAGTTTGTGATAGTTCCTCAGTCTCTGTCTTTCCTGACCTTGACATTCTTGATGAGTACTGGTCAATTACTTGGAAGAAATATTTCTCAATTTGGGCTTGTCTGATGTTTTCTTATGATTAGACTGAAGTTATGCACTTTAGTCAGAAATATCACAGCAGTGATGTTGTGTTATTTCATTTTCCTTTATTGTGGTTATATATCTACCATTTAGACCATTTTAAAACGTACGATGCAGTGGCATTTAGTACGTTCACAGTGTTGTGTATCTACCACTTCCATCTAGTTCCAGAACATTTCCATCACCTCTTTAAGAACCCCCTTACTCATTAGCACTCCCCATGCCCATCCCCCAGCCACTGGCAATCACTAATCTGCTTTCTGTCTCTATGGATTTGCCAGTTCTGAAACTTCATATAAATGGAATTATACAATACGTGGTCTTCTCCCGAGTAGCTTTTTTTTTTTTTTTTTTTTAAGTAAGCATCATGTTTTCAAGGTTTGTCTGGGTTGCAGCATGAATCAGTACTTATTCATTTTTTATGTATGAATGATATTTTATCATGTGGACAGACCACATTTTACCTTATTTTCTAATTCAACAGTGAAACCTGTGGTGGGCTCTGCCTGGGGGGTGCGAGGAGAGAGAAGAGTCCTGTGACTGGCAGGAGGTACTGTGAGGTAGGGGGAGAAGGACCAGGATTGGTACACTGGGGAGTATAGGATTGTGCAAGCAATGTTTATGGAGGCCACTGCAGGACTGTTGACTGGGTAGCAGATTGCTTTGAAAGTTTCACTTGTGGAAAAGGAAAAACAGTGGTTTTTGAAGAGGGGAAGATGACCCAAGTATGGGAACGGAAACTCTCTGGAGCTGGAGGAGTTGGTTCTCAGTGGCACCAGCTTTCTAGGGGCAGCAGAGCTTCTGAAGGCCTGTCCACCTGGCCATCGGAGGCTGGGGCTCAGACCGTGATAATCACCAGGGGAGCATGCTCAGGAAGCGGCTAGTGCTCCGGGGGGCACGTGCTCATTGCTTATAGAGAAAGGGGCCCCGCCCCTTCAGGCAAATACAATAGTGGCAAACTTGTATTTATAAAGAAGGTGTGCCGAAGGGAAGGGTAAACGATTTTCATTTTCTCTACGTCGCACCCGGGTGCTCCTTAACTGGCAGTTTTCCGTAGGTTTCCCGGAACGGGTGTCAGGAACGAACCGTGAGCAGAGGTACTTTCCCTGCCAGTCTCGGGGCCCGGACCAGCCGCTGCACCACCGCAGTGTTAGCGGCGGGCTGCCCGGGCGCGGCGCTGCCCCGGGGCTGAGGGCGGAGCTGCAGCGCGTGCCCGCCCCCCGGCCCGTAGTACCGTCAGCCCCGTCAGCCCCGTCAGCCCGGCGCGCGCACCGTGCGCGTATTCGAGGCTGGAGGCGGTGGCGTGCGCCGGCCGCGCGTGCGCGCTGTGGAGGGGCAAGGGGCGGCGCGGGCTCCAGTCTGTCAGTGACAGCGGGCGGGTGAGGGGGCCGGGGACGGTGGCCGAGGCCGCGGCTCTTGCGACATGAGGCAGCAGCACAGTGGGGCTCGGCGGTGGCCGCAGCGGTGGCCGCGGCGGCTTCTCTAGCTTGGGAGGCTGCCCCAGGCGGGCGTCCGGAGCGGGCGTCGCGGGAGCGGGCTCTGCGGCAGTGCCGCGCACGGGCCGCCGGCTGAGGGGCCCGCGCCCTGAGCTTGGTGCCGGGCGGCTCCCTGGCCCTGGGCATCCCCGCCCATCGGGTCATCGCTGGGGAGCGGGCAGAGCTGGGAGCCGGCCCCTCTAGACGGGTTGCGCCGACGGCGGTGGCCGCAGCGCCGCGGGCTCCGCAAACTCACTGCCCGCCTCCCGCGGGGCGGGACAGAGGGGTCCGGCCGGCGGCCTGACGCAGTGGAGGCGCCGCGCTCTGCGCAGCATGAGGGGCCCACCGCAGCCGCCGCGAGAGCAGCGTTTGCCAGAGTGGCCGGCGGCGTGAGAGTGCTCGGAGAGGACTCCCCTCCACCGCTGCCTCGGTGGGCGCAGCAGGCGAGTGTCTGCGAGGGGACGCGCCGCGGGCTCTGGCGGCGCCGCGGACTCGGTGGCCACCGCCTCGCGGACCCTGGGCGCTGCGGGCCCGTCTCGGGTGGCTGGGGTCGGCCTCGAGGTGGCATTCTGGAAGCGCTGATTAGACATTACCGCAGCTGTGTGAGCATATGGTGCCTTTGCAAGCGGACCACTGGGTCCGCCACTTAGGAAGTGGATAGAGCTCGTGGCCTTCAGGTGCGTGTACCTGGGTGGGAATAAACACCAGCCTAACTCAGCTTGTTTCGCCGACAGGTAGCGGTGATCCTGGCGTGGTGTGGCTCCCGGCCCGCCGCAACATGGCTTCCCCGCCCCACCAGCAGCTATTGCAGCACCACAGCACCGAGGTGAGTTGTGACTCCAGTGGAGACAGCAGCAGCGTGAGGGTCAAAATCAACCCCAAGCAGCTGTCGTCCAACAGCCACCCCAAACACTGCAAGTACAGCATCTCCTCCAGTTGTAGCAGCTCCGGGGACTCAGGGGGCGTCCCTCGGAGAGTGGGCGCCAGAGGCCGTCTGCGCAGGCAGAAGAAGCTGCCCCAGCTGTTCGAGAGGGCCTCCAGCCGGTGGTGGGATCCCAAGTTCGACTCGGTGAACCTGGAGGAGGCTTGCCTGGAGCGCTGCTTCCCTCAAACCCAGCGCCGCTTTCGGTACGCGCTCTTCTATATCGGCTTTGCCTGCCTGCTCTGGAGCATCTATTTTGGTGCCCACATGAGATCCAAACTGATTGTCATGGTAGCCCCGGCTCTGTGCTTCCTCGTGGTATGTGTGGGCTTTTTTCTCTTTACTTTCACCAAGCTGTATGCCCGGCGTTATGTGTGGACCTCTCTAGTTTTCACCCTCCTGGTGTTCGCCCTGACCTTGGCTGCCCAGTTTCAGGTTCTGACACCTCTCTCGGGACGTGTTGACAGCTCCAATCATACTCTTGCAACTAAGCCCAGAGACACTTGCTTATCTCAAGTGGGGAGCTTTTCCATGTGCATTGAAGTGCTCTTTTTGCTTTACACCGTCATGCACTTACCTTTGTACTTGAGCTTGTTTTTGGGAGTGGCCTATTCTGTTCTTTTTGAGACCTTTGGCTATCACTTCCGAGATGAAGACTGTTTCCCCTCGCCTGGAGCAGGGCCCCTGCACTGGGAGCTGCTGAGCCGAGCCCTGCTCCATGTCTGCATTCATGCCATTGGGATCCACCTATTTATCATGTCCCAGGTGAGATCCAGGAGCACCTTCCTCAAGGTGGGACAGTCAATTATGCACGGAAAGGATCTGGAAGTGGAAAAAGCCCTGAAAGAGAGAATGATTCATTCTGTGATGCCAAGAATCATAGCTGATGACTTGATGAAACAGGGGGATGAGGAGAGCGAGAATTCTGTGAAAAGACATGCCACCTCCAGCCCCAAGAACAGGAAGAAAAAGTCTTCCATACAGAAAGCCCCTATAGCATTTCGCCCATTTAAGATGCAGCAGATTGAAGAGGTCAGTATTTTATTTGCAGACATCGTGGGCTTCACCAAGATGAGTGCCAACAAGTCTGCTCATGCCCTGGTGGGTCTCCTCAATGATCTGTTTGGTCGCTTCGACCAGTTGTGTGAAGAGACTAAGTGTGAGAAAATCAGCACACTGGGAGATTGCTACTACTGTGTGGCCGGGTGCCCTGAGCCCCGGACCGACCATGCCTACTGCTGCATCGAAATGGGCTTGGGAATGATAAGAGCCATCGAGCACTTCTGCCAGGAGAAGAAAGAGATGGTGAACATGCGTGTCGGCGTTCACACAGGGACTGTCTTGTGTGGCATCTTAGGCATGAGGAGGTTTAAATTCGATGTGTGGTCCAATGACGTGAACCTGGCCAATCTCATGGAGCAGTTGGGAGTGGCTGGCAAGGTTCACATTTCTGAAGCCACTGCAAAATACCTAGATGATCGGTATGAAATGGAGGACGGGAGAGTTACTGAACGCCTTGGTCAGAGTGTTGTTGACCAGTTGAAAGGTATGTGCATTTCTTTGCCTAGTCACCTCCCTTCCCAGTCCTGTTTGTTTTGAAAAAACAAAACCAACAAAACAAAACAAAACAAAACAATCTCTTTCCAGTGTCAGTATCCAGAGGCAGATCAGGTGTTGTCTCAGGATACCAGACTTTGGGGGCATCTCAGGGCCAGTGAGACTTTTCCTCCAATGAGTCAAATATCACACATCTGTTCATACCATGGCAGTGCTGACCTAGATTAGACTTTTAGAAGGAAGGAGAACTTTGAAAATGCATCTCCTTGCTAGTTGGCTGTTAATGTTTCTAAAATTCTGAGGGCAGGTCTGATGAATGTCAGGGTACAGAAGTGCTGCAGTCAGAACTTTGAAGCACTTTCAGAAATTGCTTTTGCATTTCATTTGGTAGCCCTTAAGTCTCATCAAAACCTTTCTCTATGCTCTTTTCTAACAATTTGAAGACTAAAACCTTTCTCCTGTCTAGGCCTCCTTTTGCTGGGACAAAGAAATCAGCTCAGCCCTGTAGGACTCTGAGAATTAGAGGGAATCATATACCCCTAAGTACACTTCGCCTTTGCCTAGGTCTCTTTTTAAAAAATATTTGCATTTTCAGCTTCCAGTTTATTTAATGATGCTTTCTTATCATGGTATTTGTATTATCATATAGGCTGTAGCATTTTAGAGTGTTGAACTTCTCAAGGTGCCAGGTAAATTGAAGGTGAGTGATGTACCTGAAGCAGTGCTTAGGTCCCCCTACCACCAGCCCCTCAGATTAGTATCTGGTCCCTTGTCCCAGTCTTAAGCTCCTTACTACTATTCTTGATATTTTCATTGGGCTTCTTTTATTTCATTTTTCTTATTTTCATATCGGACAAAAATCTTTAAGGACTAGGAAGTGATGTTTAAGTAAGTGGAGCCAAAAGTAAGGATTCTAAATAACTAACACTTTTAAAAAACAGTCCTTATGTTTTACTAAAATCTTCCTGATTGAGGGGAACATCTGTTTAGGAAGTATGTAGAGAAAATCACATTGATTTTTAAAAGCCTAAATTTGTAAAGCTATATTACATGTTTTGTGGTGCCCACATGTTGCATAATTATACAGTGAAAAGCCCCAGGAAAGGGAATCCTCGGAAGGAGAAGTAACAGCTCAAATCAAGACAGTACAGTATGTGGTTGAGTTTGAAGACCTGAATAAGTCAACTGATATTTTCTTTGCTTGTGATTGGAGTTCCCCATATCATTTACTCGCTGGTTATCTGGCGAGGGTGCTTTATTCTTCTCCTGATTTTTCTCTATTATGTTAATTCTGCTAGTAGTTGAATAATATGGATGTAGTAGAAAAAATTTTTCACCTGAAAATTACGTCTACCTAGAGAGTTTTAAATGCTACATTGATGAGGCCAGAAACTATACTTGCAGTTCACTTGAGAGATTCTGCCATGACAAATGACTTTCCCTCTAGGATAGTGGCTCTTGCTGTCGACTCTGAAAGTGCCAGTGGAGTGCAGTGTGGATGTAATCCTGCTAGACATATTGACATCTTTAGGGTCCAAGTGTTGCAGGCTCTGTCCTCAGGGATGGTGGGACAGATTCCAGAGAATGGAATTGTGCTGTGCTACGTTAAATTAAGTACGGCAATGATAGCAGTTCTCTAAGTGGTACTTTGAACAGGGTATTACTTGAATTTCAAAAATAAAAACATGTAATCATTAACTATGTCTGGAAATTGCCGAATCTTTGACTCTTTGGCAATACTTATTTTTGTTCATTTATTTAGTAGTTTTATTTTCAGTGTACAGACCAAAGTTCTAAAGATGCAGGCAAAAATTTTTTTAACCTCAAATAGTGTAAACTTGATAAATTTACTTTCTCTCTAAACTGTGTACACCGTATATAAGGAAAAATTTTAGTACTAGTTGGAAGATAGGGAAAGACAAGGCTCAATTAAACTAGTGATTTCTTAATATGGTATTCCCTCCGTTAACTGTTTCTCTGAGACCATGATTTTTGCTGTATTCAGCTTATTTTGAAAACTTTTGTGGACAGGACTCCACTAATAGGGGATGTCTATGTAACTTCCTGCCCCTTTTTGAAATTGCACAGTTCGATTCATCAGACATTGTACAAATCTGCTAAACTGGGGTGATCACATGGTGTGTAGAAGACCCTTTTCATATATGTAAGATTTCTTTTAGCTGGTCTTTGGGTTTTGGGTAGATATTTGCTCTATACAAAGTTGGGCACTAGCTGTTCCCTCTCATCCCCTTTTCTGATGATGGGGTTAAAAATACCTAGTAGAGAGCCCTGTAGAAATGAACATGGGTAGAGTAAACTGGGGATTCCAGAACTAGCCTGGCAGTGTGAAAGGAAGCTACAACTCTAATTTACCTGAACAGGCTTTGTGGAAGGGTGAACTTTCATTATTTGTGCACATTCACTCACTCCTTGAAAATCTTTATTATGCCCTTGCAATACTCCTGGCACTGAGGATGCACAGATGGAGTCAAGACAGTTCCTGACCTCCAGGAGCTCAGTTACAAATATCTAAGAGTGCGTAGAGAGTCAGGAACACTTTAGGAAGGTGCATGTATTGTATTTCGGGTGGGTCTTGAGATTGAGCAATGGCTTTCCAGGTAGATGGAAGCAGAACATTTGGTGCAGTGGGACTAGCATGGGCAAAGGCTTGGGGTTGTTTCTTGGTGGGTTGGGCAATTGTAAGTAATTCATTAGGACAAGGAAGATTGCGGGTCTCATGGGAAGGAGTTTGGATTCAAATCTGTAGGTATCGGGGAGCCATTGATAGGCTTAATGCAGGAGGCCAGGTGATCTGATTTGCAGTTTTAGAAAGCTCACTCTTTTACTTCTAGGGGCTATGTTGGAAGGGTATGAGACTAGAAATTAATGAGCTGTGTCAGTAAATCCCAGGCAGGATTGATGGTAGCTTGAACCAAGGTAACAACAATGGTAATGGAGTCAATGGGACAGATGTGAGAATAGTAAGATCAACTTGATAGGACTTAGAGCCATATTTAAACAGATGGCTGGGAGAGCCAAGGGGCTTGATGGTTTGAATGGAAAATGGCCTTTCAAGTTTCTGGAATTGATATGGGGACAGGTTGGAGTCAAGAATGGGTGAGAGGCCCTGGAAATTTCTATGGTATGGATGGAGAATGCGGGATGGACTTGCAGAATGTGACAGGTTAGGACCCATGGCTTGTTCGTTCATTCATTCATGAAATAATTTACTTTGCGATCAGCACAGTTCTAGGGCTGGGGATATAGCAGTGAACAAAACAGACAAAAATATCTGCCTTTTGATGCTTCCGTCCTAATACCATAGTCAGACAGTAAACAAATAAGTAAAATATGAAGTTTGTTTTGTGTTAAGTTCTAAGGAGAAAACATGAAACAGGAAGGAGGATATGGACTCTGTGTGTGTATGTGGAATTTTAGATAGGGTGGCCAATCACTGAGAGAGGTTGAATTTTCAGCATAAGACAGGATTTTGAAAATGATCCAAAAAATGAGGGGCAATTATTATTAAAGATTGGGAGAAACAGTCTGATTTGAGTAATGGGGCAAAGGATCCTTCCACACCATTAGGGACAAAACACTGTACTCAAGAGGGTATTGGCTGTTCTGTTCCTCCTTGGCCCACAAGCAAAAAGATGAGGCATATTGTCTAGAACTGTTGGTTTTTCCTGTTATAGGTAGAGAGTCATAAAGACAGAAGGCGAAACCGTCAAGAGAATACCTACAGACACCTTATTTTCCCCCCCTTAAATATTAAGAAGATAAAACAAAGGTACTCAGTCATTCCACCTACAATCATGTTTTTATAGAAGAGGTGAGAGAAGGGAACTGCCTAGCATGCTCTGCGGAGGTAAGGAGGCTCATTCCCTTGGAATAGGCTGGAAGGTCAAGTTCTCTGATGGTAGTGGTGGCAATAGCAGGACAGAGGGTGGAAGCTGGGACAGGACAGATTTAAGAAGGTGTTGGAATCCTGGGTCTGGGATGATCAGGAATAGCCCTGACAGGCTTACGAGCCTTTTCAACAAGCCAGTGGTTCTCAAACTTTTTTGGTCACAGGACCCCTTTGTATGTCTAAAAATTATTATGGAAACTAAAGAATTTGTGTTCATATAAGTTATCTATCGATATTTACTCTATTAGAAATTGAAACAGACTGAGAAGTTTCAAAAATCTTTCCTTGATTTATTTCGAAATAATAAGCCCATTGTACCCATGCATCTTAATATAAATAACATATTTTTAATAAAAATAACCACATTAAAAATATTTTCATAAACAGCCCTGGCTGGTGTTGCTCAGTGGATTGAGCACTGGCTCGAGAACCAAAGGGTTGCCAGTTCTATTGGGTCCCTGGTTGGGGTCATGTGAGAGGCAACCACACATTGATGTTTCTCTCCTCCTCTTTCTCCCTTCCTTCCCCTCTCTAAAAATAAAGAAATAAAAATAAAAATATTTTCATAAACAAAGAAATTTGGTGAGAAGAGTGACTTCTGCACATCTCTTTAATGTCTGGATTAATCAAAGCCTGGATTTTAAAAAAATTGTGGTAAAATACACATAAAAATTTATCATGTTAGCCATTTTAAAGTGTGTCAGCTAGATTTTCTTAACTGCTTTGGTATTGTTGCAGGATGTTGAAGAATGTGTAGAAAATTTGGCTTAAGTTTGATGAAAAGGTAGTTGGAAAATGGAGGATCATTTTAATAGCCTTTTAGGATAATTTTGGATATTTTTTTTTTGGTATTGAACTAATACCCAACAAATAAGTGGCAGTTTCTTAAGGATTACTTGCTATATGCATCTGAAATCCTATTAATAATTTTCTTGGTATGCTATTAAAACCACATTGGATTTTTGAGTGAATCTTTACCTAGGTGTAATTATGTAACATCATGCATTTGGAAAATAACAGATATATTGAATTATACAGATCTTCCAAATGTCAACATAAGCAAAGTCTTTAATATTGGGAAGATGTCAACTTTACAGTTGCAGAGTTTTAGGAATTTTCCAGAATTCTGGTTTTCACTTGAAAGTTTGAATTTTATCACTGGCAACAAATACTGTCAGTTGTTTTCCTTGAAGTGACAGGCTCGTTTTGTTCATTTTTCAGGAAAAGTCTGCCAAATACTCAAGTCTAAATGACCATAGTTTGTCTGTAGGTCAAGTGTAAATGATATTCTATCAAAAAAAAGCAGCTACTTTAGCATGCAGCCCAAATAGTACATGGATGCTTTTCATGACAACCACAGTGCTTTGACGTGCAGTGGAAGTGCTGTAAGCAGGTTTTCTCTTTGTCACACAGGATATTAAAGAGACATGCACTCAAGGTTGAGATTTAACCCTATTATTCATTCTTACTGCTTCCTCAAAGGACAGTCTTAAATAAAACTGACTTTTTTTTTCTTCTGCAAGTGTGCAGTGGTAAAGAACATGTTCATGGCCAGTACAGTTTGATGCCACTGCTTTGATTCAGGCACCAGCAGTTTACCCTTGATTAGGTTTACATGCCAGTGTCAACACTGCAAAAAGCAAATAACGTCTAGCATTATTATGGAAAAAGTTTTGACCTCATAGATGGCCTGCAGAGGTTTCAGGGACCATTGGGGTCTGCAGACTAAAGCTTGAGAACTGCTTTCCAAACACACATTCTCATGTAGATGAAACAAACTCAAACTGGAATTAGGAAAGACCTGTCACATTGTGGACGTAGCAAGTGACTTTAGTTCATATATTTACATTTTCTCAAAAAAAAAAAGAATTGTTTGTGATTCTGCCAAGTCTTTGTTGCTGATGTTTAGGGTTCATGATGAAGACCATCAACTTTGTTCTTTTAATTTATTTTTGCAGGGCTCACCCTTCAGCAGTATAGTTTAGTGGTTGGGTGCGTGGAATTTGGTTTCTGATACATTTGGATTTAATTCTCAGTTCTCTGAGAACCTTTGACAAAGTACATAGGGACTCTCCAATTCACCGGAACAATAGTACCTCTGTCAGAGGTTATTGGGAGAATCGAATGAGATGATGATTCAAGTAAAGCACTCATATTAGCCTAGTGACTCGATTACAACAACTGTTCAATAATCAACTCTACTAGCTGGTGAGTCACATTTTGTACTGCTCTCAAGGGTATTTCTTTTTTCCTACAGTGTATTTGGTACACATCTTGTATAATTTGGGACTGAAACTCAGAACACACCGGGGACTGTGATTGTGTCAGTTTCTCGAATTAAAAAGGGCAAGTGTCCAAAATACAAAGCACTGATAGCTTGCCCTAGATAAACTGTAGCTGCCAAATTTGGCAGCTTCTTTACTGAAAACCCCAGGGAATTCAGGCAGTATTGTTCTTGGGCTGCTTCTGGTCCCAGGGCTTAGAGGTACTTAACATAATGTGGCCCCCTTGATAGTTGAGGAATTATGGGGAAATCTTCAGCTTTGAAATTCTGGAGATTTTGGCTGAGTTTTAAACTAGAACATTTACCCAGCTCTACTGTATTATACTGTAAGTTCATTTATTTATTCCACAAATATCAAATGAGTTTCCACTATTTGCTAGGCCTAGAAAGGTTCTGGAGATAGGGTCCTCTGGCTTCTTGGAGCATACAGCCTAGAAGGAGATGTAGGCATTAATCAAATAATCACCTAAACAAATATGCACTAGATTTACTTATCATATTACAAATAGGGCTGGGAGGTAAGGGCACTTATCTCCATTTTATACACTAGGAACTGAAGCACAGAGATGTTAAGTAATTTGGGAGGGTCTTACAGCTAGAAAGAGCTGCTAAGTGGTGGAGCCAGTAGTCCCCCGTTCTCTGTGGTTTTGCTTTCTACGGTTTCTGTTATCTATGGTCACCTACAGTACAAAAATATTAAGTGGAACATTCCAGAAATAAACAATTTATAAGTTTTAAATTGTGTGCTCTTCTGAGTACCATGATGAACTCTCTCATTGTCGTACTCAGGATGTGAACCGTCCCTTTGTCCAGGGAATCCGTGCTGTATAACTGTCCACACGTCCGTGACTTAGTAGTCGTCTTGGTTATCAGCTGTTGCTGCATCACAGTGCTTGTGTTCCAGTAACCCTTATTTTACTTAATAATGGCCCCCAAACTATTCACGTAACTTTTATTGCAGTATATTGTTGGAATTTTTCTATTGTATTATTAGTTATTGTTACTCGCTCACTATGTCTAATTTCTAAATTAAACTTTATCATAGGCTTAAGATGTATAGGAAAAAAACATATAGTACAGCAGTTTCTTGAGTAGTGTCATTTTGTTCAACATCTTTTATGCCGTAGAAACTTAACTTGTTGATACCAATTAGCCTGTGGTAAAATTGGTTTCAACATATATCATTTTGCCTGCAGTCCCAGAATTTACCCATGACGTTAAGTGAGGACTCATTATATATAGCTGACCCTTGAACAACTTGGGGGTTAGGGGCACTGACCTCCTTTCCATGAGTAACTATAGGCAGCCCTCTGCCTATGTGGATTCCCAACTGTAAAGTTGATCTTTGAACATGGGTTTGAACCTCAGGGATTAATTGAGAAAGATCAGCATATAAGTGGACCCATGCAGTTCAAACCCTTGTTGTTCAAGGGTCAACCGTATATAAGGTTTGGTACTACTGTAGGTTTCAGGCATCCACTGGGGAATTGGAATGTATTTCCTGAGGATAAAGGGCAACTATCATATTTAAACCCAAAGGAGTATCAGAAAACATTATTTTCCACTACATAGGATTGTTGTCAGGATGAAAGTAGAAAATGATATTAAGTGCTTAGAAAAGTACTTGACACATAGTCACTCTTGAGATTAGATTCGTGAGCTAGTGTTATTGAAAGTAGGGAACAATTTTCTTAGCAGTGGCAACAGCAGAAACAAGTACACCTTTGTTTAGCTCTTCCCAGTTTAGAGTGTTTTCATGCATATTGTAATCTTAACCATTGTGAAATCTTAGGATCATGGGAACTGTATGTTTAGAAGTTTATATTTTATTTGCTTGGTTCTTTCCTATTATATACCAGTTGTCAGGCTGAGTTGGTGTCTGAACATCCTGTAAAGGTAACCAGTGAATTTTTTAATACTCAGTGTAAACTTTTGGATTTTTAGCTTTTTGATGTATTTTACTCCATTACATATACTTACTTACTTACATACATATATACACATATATCTCCAGATGGTATCTTGACATATAATATGAAAAATAGAGACATTTATTGAAGAAGATACAAGAAACATTGCACCTTGGGACCTCACACAGTTCTCCTGGTCGCTATCAGCTGTCCTGTCATATTTTCTTGAATCTCACTGATGGTCTGAAATCTCTTCCCTTTCAAAGGTGATTTTAGTTTTGGGAAAAGCCAAAAGTTGCATGGCGCCAAATCTGGGCTATAGTGGGGCTGAGTCACCTGGGTGATTTGATGTTTCTCCAAAAAACTCTGCACTGGAGAGGTGAGGCATGAGTGGGTGTGTCGTTGTGATGAAGCTGCCAGTCACCAGTTGCCCATTGTGGCCTTCTGAATCATCTGAATAATTTCCATGGAGGAATGTTCAAGCTTAATGCCAAATTTGATGTAGATTTGTTACTTTACTTGCTTAGTCATTTTGAATGTGACAGCCACATGGTATACATGCTCCCTCAACAGTGTCTACTATCCCTGCTGACTAGTACAGTGAAGTCGTGATTGTTCACGCATGCACATTGCAGTCCAGCCTTTCAGTTATATTAACAATGGTTGGACTTTTTCAAGACAGACCTCTCATATATATATATTTGATGATCAATATGTTCCATCTTGGACCCATGGGAAGCCCTTCAGATTGGTCCCTGAGTCCTTTTCATACAGCCTGATAGTCTTTGATAAGCTTCTTACTCATTTAATAACTTTTTTAAGGAGTTGAGAAACTATGGGTGTTAACATCTCATTAATTCTTAATCTAATAGACATTTTGTCTACATAGTTTTCAACCCTTTCTGATCATCTGAGTAAATAGGCTAGATGGCAGTCTGCCATCTGAGCCATAATTCTTGAAATTAAAAAAAAATCTGTCCGGTGACTGTAGCTGGTTATGGATAGACTATTTAAAGCAACTCATTTTTGGTGTGGCTCGGTTGGTTGGAGTGTTGTCCTGTAACTGAAAGGTCATGGGTTTGATTCCCAGGCAGGGCACATGCCTGGGTTGCAGGTTCTGTCCCCTATCTGGGCACATATGATCACTTTTCCGGGTGTGTACAGGAGGCAATCAGTCTTGTCAGATCGATATTTCTCTCTCTCCCTTCCTCTCTCTAAAAAGCAATGAAAAAATGTCCTCTAGTAAGGATTAAAAGCAAAACAAAACAAAACTCATTCTTGCTGAAACTGAAATGTTTCACAATTGTACATTTTTGGCATGTGGAGGCAACACTAGGTTCTTCTGTGCTCTACCTTCAAAACAATCTGTTTGCATTTGAAATGTGTTTAAGCTTTTTAGTAGCTAGTGCTATAAGAGAATGTGAATATGTTGAGAACTTTTCAGATGTCATTAATTTAATTTTGTTGTTAACAAATGCTTTTGGATAAGCCTCTCAATGTTTTTGCTTAAAGTTGAAAGCATGTCTGTTTAATTGCATGTCCCTATGCTACTTCTGTGTAGCTGCAAGTGTAATTTTTAGTGTTTACATTTCAAGCTGGGATCTTGATTAGTTAAATGAGTCCATATACTTCTGCCACTGCTAAGGGACCAAGTTTTGGAATACATAGTGTTACAGACCATAAGCAAAGCAAACAAAAGATGGCCCTCGAACATGCCATCCTTCTGTGTCATTTTATGGCTGTTTTGTGTTTTCCCCCCGGTTATTTATTATTGTCAGTAACTTACTTTTTCTTACATTCTGTTGTAAATAAAATACAAAGCAATCTTCAAAAAATTTCACTAATTCTGTTTAATATATTTATTCAGAGACTGAGCTAAAGTTTACCCTTTCCTTTTTTGAAAAGAAAATTAATAGTCTGTGCACATTTATGTGAAGAAATAGTGCCACAGAAGAAATGGTTTGTGCTTAAACTCTTTGGAAGGTTTACTTTGCATTCTTATAATTGACAGTTATAGAGCAATGCAGGATTTTGTTTAATACAAAATCTTCCCACCAACATCTGTTGAGGGACACTGCCTGTGAATACTGGTAACTAAGGATAAAGAAGAATAAGATGAAAACCATCCTAAACCAGAATGTAGATTACCTGTTTGCAGACTAAAAGTAGCCTCAGCCCAGCAAGCCGCATTCCCTAGGACAGCTGTGGAACGTTTTAGAAGGCCTAACTCCAGGAATTTCCTTCATAGGAATCTTGCTCTGCATCGTGCTTCCTGGAATGATTGCCCTGCCCCTCTCCTTCCTCTCTTGGATAATATGTATTTGACTTAGTTATTTTGTTTATGATCTGTCTCCACTTCACTAGAATGTGTCTTGAGAGCAGGAATTTTTGCATGTCTTATTTACAGCGGTATTCCTAACATCGGGAACATGGCCTAGCATGTAGTAAAAGCTCAATAATATTTGTGGGGTAGATGAATGCATGCATGAATGAATGAATATTATAACTCCTTGAGCTCTGTATGTGGGCACTCTGTTGTATATGAAACCACACCCCAGACATTTATACAGAACCAACCAGAAGGTAGAGAGCAGAAAACTGGTTTTTTAGGAATAGTTGAGTGGTTTATTAAATAGAGGCTATGGGTTGGGCCTTGAAAAGATCTAGGGAAGGAGACAAGAGAAAGCTGCAAATTCAGTGTCTGGAAATGTGAAATATAGGCCCATGGGTGTGGGAGAATGGATAGCCTTGGGACCAGGAGATCCAAGGGCACTGCAGTGAAGGTTGTGAGGTGGGCTGGAACTCAGATGATTGAAAACCGAAGTGTTTGTTTAAGGCCTAGGAAATATAGTTTGAATGTCTTAGTTTAGGCAAACATTTTTAAGTTTTTTAAAATAGGGATTTCAAGAACTGTATTTATCTTTAATAATACTGTAGATCCTTATAATTCTTACCTGATATTCATTTATGCACATGAAAAACCAGCATACCCTTTTTTGGGGCAAAGCTCCTGGATAGTCTTTGTGCATAATTTCCAGGATTTTTATGTAATGCTATTAAATTCTGTGCATGTTTTCCTTCCAAAGAAAAATGTGCTAATGAAAGCAGCTTTTGAATCATTTATATTTGTGTTTGAATTGTTTGGGAAATATTAAATTAGGTTTTTACCATCTAGTTTGCAGAGAGGAAGAAAACCCACATGCATGGGATTTATTTTCTTGTATACGGATATTAAAATACAATATACCACTAAGTCTTGGACATTTTAAGTAGAAGTCACATTGATTCAGTTAGTTTTGTCCTATTCAGTGGTTAATATTCAAAGTGTGGAGTACATTGCCTTCTGTAACTTCATAAAAGAGTTCTTTTCCCCTTGAGAAAATGATTCTTATGTTTATTAATGTTAATTTTTATTTTGTGAATGAGCTGTCTAAAAACCAGATGGTGTGGTGGTCAGGAGATGTTTCTGAAAGGAAAGCACTTTTATAGAGTTATCTTATTATTTGTAAAAATTAATTTCTTCAGATTAACTTGTCACCTTAAGATGTTTTCTTTACTAACTTGTTAAGCACTTTTGGGAAATAATTTAATCTCTCTGGTTCTCAGTTTCTTCATATTTGTGAAATGTGAAGTTTGAATTATGGCGAACGTGCTTTAAATTCCCAATCATTCTCTAAGCATAGCTGAGCTTCTCAGATGATTGGAAAATAGTACACGTTGGTAATATGAATAAGTGTTTTTCTTCTTTGTCTATTTGTTTAAACTATGAACCCTCATTTACTTGACTTTAGCATATGGAAACTCAGATCTACAGAGCCACTGTTGCAGGGCATGTGTGAGATTCTTAAATTGCCAAAGGATTTTTACTTCCTTTAAATATAAATAAATAAGATTAAGATAAATAAAATAATCACATTTGCTGTATAAAGCAGGGTGTCATTAGAGGAACTCCATGTGATTTGAAAAGTTTGAGAACCATGTTAGAAATGGCTTGGAGAAAATGCAAAGTGGTTTTACACACACACACACACACACACACACACACCCACTCCACCCCACCCCACCCCACCCAAGGATATGCTTCATTGATTTTAGAGAGAGAGGAAGGGAAGGGGGAGAAAGAGAGAGAAGGAAACACGGATGTGAGAGAGAAACATTGATTGGCCACCTCCCGCATGCACCCTGACTGGGGATCCAACCTGCAATCTAGGTGTATACCCTAACAAGGGATCGAACCTGCAACCCTTTGGTGTACTAGGATAAGGCTTCAACCAACTGAGTCACCTGGCCAGGGCAAAGTGATTAAATTTTTTTAAAAAATGTGCTTCAATTCTTGTTTGAATGTTATTTTGGAGAGAGAGATTGGAAGGTTAGTTGCAAATAAAATGGATTTTACTATGTTGGCAAGTTTTTCAGTAGTAGAACAGAGCAAATATTAGATTAATAATGTTCTTACTGATTATTTCATTGCTCCTGCTGGTGGGTTCTTGGATCTGCTGAGTATATATTTAGTGTGTACTATATATCAAAAATTACCAGGTACTTAGTGTGACACTAGTAGTTCAGAAATTAATGCACCTGGAAAGTCTTCCTTAGATCTTGTAATTAGAAATTAGAGGTCACCAATGATAAACAGAAACCCTTGAATTTAATTATAAAGGGTTTATAAAAGATTTGAATTGTTTTCTTATCCTTTGTTATGAATAGCAAAGCAGCTCATGGAAAGTAATATAACATTTGCTGTGATACGCATGGCTGGTAAAACAAAGTAGAATAGGAAAAACACTCTACTTTGTTCTGAAAGACAGTGCCGTCATTGGTACACATGTCATCCGACCTGAGAGAGAATTTCACCTCAACAAAGACCCAACTTGTGAAACTGTAGCTTCCCTTAGAGAAACTGTCATTCACACTCTGTTGGAGTCATATGTTTTCTAAGAACTGAAGTCCCTGACTCTGTAAGTAATTGCAGAAGGTCAGAAGGTTAAAAAACTTTTAGAACTACCATGCAAAGAAAAAAAATTTCACAGGGCTTTTCTCATCTCTAACACACATTTTATAGAGAATTTCTCAGCTGAAATAAATCAATTAATTCTGTTCTTTCTGGCTCCTGAAGGAAATCGTGATTATGAATACTGCTAGAGCTAGTGATTCTAAGATACCAACTTTGTCCCTCTGCCATTTGAAGTTCAGATGGAAACGTTTGCTTTCATAGCTCTAGTCATGATGTTACTTTATTTAGTACCTATTAAGTTACCAATTTTATATACTCCTCTGGCAATGTTCCAGTTTGCACTAAGGTTTCTGTTCCTTTCAGCAGCATTGCTTATGGTGTGTGGAACTCTCATGAATAAGGAATATGAACAAGGTGCTTAGAGTAGATGATTTTAAGCTTTTCTTTTACTTTTAAATAACAGCTTTTCTGAGATATAAGTCACATAGCTCACAGTTCACTCGTGCAATTCAAAGTATGCAAGTCAGTGATTTTTAGTACATTTGCTGGTATTTGCAACCATCACCACAATCAATTTTAGAATATTTTTATCACCTTAAAAAAAAACCAGTCACTTCCTCTTTCTCCCTAAACCTCTTATCCCCTGGCAACCACTAATCTACTTTATGTCTTTATAGATATATCTATGCTATACATTTCATGTAAATGGAATCATACAATATGCAGCTTGTTGTGTCTGGCTTCTTTCACTTACCATATTGTTTTCAAGGTTCATCCACATTGTAGCACGTCAGTACCTCACCCCTTTTTATGGTTGCATAATATTCCATTGTATGGATAGACTATTCATCAGTTTATGGAAAAGTGATTCTTTTTTAAAATTATTAAGCAATTAAATTAATTAAATTAATCAATTTAATCATCAATCAAATCAACTAAATTTACAATCAATTAATTACATTTAAATTAATAATCAAGTTGATTGTTTGAAAATAAGTTGAAATGATAGAAAATCTTTTATTATTTAATAACATACCTTGGCTAAAATTTAGCATTTCATTTTCATCAGTGTTTAAGAAGTTTTCCTGAAAGGCATAATTAAATAAGATTTAATACTGACTTGTAATTCACTCATAATTCACATAATCGGTTTAGTTATTTTTTAAACAGCTATCCTCTTGTCTAATCTTGATCCAGGTTGATTAAATATTAAATTCTCTGATCCTTTCCCTTTCTCTTAGACTGTTCATTAATAGACAGCTTTAGGGACAGCGTATGAGAGAATATGAAACCATCCTCATTTGATATGTTGTTAGATGTAAATATCAATTATAGCAAGCCTGCTGATGTTTGAGTTTTCAGAAGAGATGAGGATTTTCCTTTTTAGTCAGTCAAACATTTTCGTATTTTAACCAGCTTAAACATTTGGTTTTACATTTCTGGAATGTATCAAACACTTTTTTACCTTCATAAAAATAAATATGCCAAATACAATTTAATTTTATTTTTTTAGTATTTCTTTTTTCTTCTTTAAAAATATATTTTATTGATTATGGTATTGCACTTGTTCCAATTTTCCCCCATTGCTCCCCTCCACCTGGTACCCCCAATCCTTTCAGCAATCCCTCCCTTAGTTTATGTCCATGGGTCATGCATATAAGTTCTTTGGCTACTCCACTTCCTATAGTGTTCTTAACATCCCTCTGTTTATTCTGTACCTACCAATTTGTCCTTCTTACACTCTGCACCTTTTACTCCATTCTCTCTCTTCCACCTCTCAGCTAATAACCCTCCAAATGATCTCCATATCTATGATTCTGTTCCTGTTTTGCTTAATTTGTTGTTTTAGAGTCAATTGTTGATAGTTGTGAATTTATTGCCATTTTAATGTTCATAGTTTTGATTTTCTTTTCCTTAAATAAGTTCCTTTAACATTTCATATAATAATAAGGGCTTGGTGATGATGAACTCCTTTAGCTTTGCCTTGTCTGGGAAGCAGTTTATCTACCCTTCCATTCTAAACGATAGCTTTGCTGGGTAGAGTAATCTAGTTTGTAGGCCCTTGCTTTCCACACTTGGAATACTTCTTGCCAGTCCCTTCTAGCCTGCAAAGTTTCTTTTGAGAAATCAGCTGACAGTCTTATGGGAACTCCTTTGTAGGTAATTCTGCTTTTCTCTTGCTGCCTCTAAGAGTCTCTATCTTTAACCTTTGGCACTTTAATTATGATATGTCTTGGTATGGTCCTCTTTGGGTCCACTTGTTTGGGAGTCTCTCTGCTTCCTGGAGTTCTATGGCTATTTCCTTCACCGAATTAGGGAAGTTTTCTTTCATTATTTTTTCAGATAAGTTCTCAATTTCGTGCTCTTTCTCTTCTCCTCAGGCACCCAACATGATTTGAATGTTGGTATGTTTGAAGTTGTCCCAGAGGCTCCTTAGCTTATTCTCACTTTTGTGGATTCTTTTTTCTTCTTACTGTTCTGATTGAATGTTTTTTTTCTTCCTTATGTTCCAAATCATTGATTTGACTCTTGGCTTCATCTGCTCCACTGTTAATTCCCTGTAAATTTTTATTTCACTTAATGTAATCTTCATTTCTGCCTGGGTCTTTTTTATGCTGGTAAAGTACCTGAGCTCATTGAGCATCCTAGTAACCAGTGTTTTGAACACTGCATCTGATAGATTGCTTATCTCCATTTTGTTCTTTTTCTGGAGTTTTGGTGTGTTCTTTCATTTGGTCCATGTTTTTTGTGTCCTCATTTCGGCAGCCTCCCTGTGTTTGTTTTTATGTGTTAGGTAGAGCTGCTTGGACTCCTTGTGTTAGTAGCATGGCCTATTGTAGAAAAGCGCACTGTAAGTTGGATGGGCAGAACATTAGGTAAGCACCAGAGTGGCGCAACCTGTGTAAACCAGGTTGATGTAGCCTCAGATATGGTGTCACTGCTCTGTGCCTGTGTGTTGGGGAGGGCTCAGAAGAGGGACAATGGCCACTGCCTGGCCTCTGGAGTTTTGTCTGGGAGGATGCTGTCTATCGGTCTTGCCCTGATGCCAGACACTTCAGTTCTCCCCGTATGCCACTAGTGCCCTTCCAGCTGCTGCCCTGGTGCTGGAGCCCAGAGAGAGTGAGTCTGTGTAAGTCCTAAGTCTATTGTGGGGCCTTTAAGAGGAGATGCCTGAGAATTCTGCAGTTTCTTCCACCACCCCAACCCCCTTGGTTTTTTACAACCAGAAGTTATGGGGACTTATCTTCCTGGTGCTGGAATCCTGGGTTGGATAGTCTGGTATGGGGCTGGGATTCCCTCGCTCCTGTGGTATCCCTCCTGATTTTTATCCACCACACATGGGTGTGAGAACGCCTATTTCGTGTCTCTGCTTCTTCGTCCCTCATACCCAGCTGGATGGTTGTGATTTCTTTAACTTCTTGGTTGTCAGACTTATGTACAGCTCGATTTTCTGACAATTCTGGATGATAGTTGTTTTGTAGTTTAGTTGTAGTTTTTGCTGTGGTTGTGTGAGGAGGTGAGCCAGGAGGCTAGTAGGTGTTTACTGATGCCGCCATCTTATGATTTTCTGAGTCAGGCCCCCAGGGGTGTGCCACATCCGGCCTGGGTGGCTTTTCCCTTCACTCAGTCAGAAACCAGGGGAAGGCCGACGTCGGTGCCCTGCATGCATGTAGGTCGCAGTGAGCCTGGAGGGTTGCATGTGGCTGGAGCAGGAGTCAGTGTGTGGCTGCATGGAGGCCAGACCAATGTCAGAATTTAATTTTCTTGATGATTCAGTTATTTATATTACCTACTATTTGGCTTTTTCTGATACAACTACCCTATAAAAACAGGAATTTTTGCTTTATTTTAAATAAACTGAGATTGCTCTGTTTTTTTAGTACTCATGTTTTAAAATATACATTTTGTTTTGCTCTCTTCTATCAGCTTATGTAGCTATTAGTATGCTTTCTTATAATAGCTTTGCTCCTGGTTTTCAACTTATTCCAAAACAAAACAAAAAAACCCCAAACACATAATCAAATTTATTAACCCCATGAAGGTAGTTTCATTAAAAGGAGTAAGAATTTGGTCTTTGTGCAATTTTTGGTTGTCAACTATATTTTGAATAAGTGAGGTTGCTAGGTATTGAGTTCAGGATGAGTAAGATGTTATTACAGTTACTTTTAGTATATTTTTAAAGGGGAGGGGAAAGGGAAATTTGAATCAAATTTGTGTCTTAGTAAACAGAGCAAGTTTTCCAAAAGACCAAAGTAGATTCTTTTGGATATGTTGAAATAGAAAATGGGAATTATAGATTAGATTTTATAACTAATGAAGAATGAATTAGAATTAATAATTCTGTAACTAGTTATAAAGCTACAATGTTATTGATAAATTGGGGAAATACTGATTGTTATTGAAGTTCACCAGAATTTTGGGAAAGAACTTTGCAAACTTTCCCAAGAAACATTTGGTAAGAGTAACTGTGTAGAAAGTTTGTGTTACGTGTTCTCTAATATACTGCTAAGGCAGAACTGGCCACATTTCTTCCTCTTTGATTTAAACTGAAGGTGTACGTGAATTTTCATCCTAGAAATTTATTAGTCTGGTATTCTGACATTAGTCTGAAACAGTGCAAATTGCTCTTATTTGTTTTTTGTTTTTGGAAGGTTTGGTTTTTCAAAAGGCCTGGCAAGTGCTAGACTGCCTGCTATATGCTGGGCAGGTTTGTAAGTTACATGGTCCTCACATTGCCCCTCACTTCATCGGTTATGTCCGTGTGTCTGCCATGTCCGCCAAGATATCAACCGCCTTGTTTGTAAGGTTGTTCTCTTTAACTAAAAATTAAAGTAGATTCAATTCTTAGGAGTTTGGATTGTCAATGTCTTCATTTTCAAAGTAGTCAATATGTAGTTTGCTTACAACTGGCAGTCTGAGAGTTGGTTTCTCTTAGGGAGGTGAGTTGTCTAACCAGAAGGGGTCAGGTTCAGGTTGAATGAGAATGCGAGCACCTGGCACATGGTAGGTGTTTAGAAATCCTCCCAAAATATATTTTCATCAGTGTTGAAATCCATGTAATTGATGGTACCCCAGGAGCAGCTATGAGAAAAGTGCATAAGGGGAGCATGAGCTCTGTAATGCTGAAACCTCATGCCATACATAGCTAGCAGCAGGCAAGCTTGGATTTAGATTTAAGGAAGGAGTCAGATGCAGGCTTCCCTAATATCCAGACAGAACTTATCTTTTTGTCATTGTTGCTCACCAGCCCTTTGCTCGTGCTTCCTCCAGCCCTGTTTCCTCTCAACCTCCTGGGGCTGTGAGCACCAGGCACAGCGTGACTGCAGCAAGGGAGACCATAAGGAACAGATGCACAGAAGCTGGACACAGCATCCTGCAGCCATGAGGCTGCACAGAAAAATAAAGCAGGATGAGAACATAGACACTGATAGCAGTGACTTTATATATCTGGTGGGCAAAAGGTGCATTATAACTGTTGGTTAATATTATGGCTGATTTAAGACTATGAATGTAGCACTTAAATTCCCGTTCCATCCCTTTACAGACAAATAAAAATATTATTTTTGCACCTCGTGCTCAGTTCATGCTTCTTCACAGGAACTCACAGGCCGCTCATCCACAGCCTGGACTCAGGGTGCTGACATTTCTTGTGATAGTTTTTGTAAGATTGCCATGAAAAATCCTTGGGTAAGGACTTAGTTTTTTTTTTTTTTTAAAGATTTTATTTATTTATTTTAGAGAGAGGGGAAGGGAGGGAGACAGAGAGGGAGAGAAACAGCAATGTATGGTTGCCTCTCACATGGCCCTCACTAGGGACCCGGCCTGCAACCCAGGCATGTGCCCTGCCGGGAAATCGAACCGGGACCCTCTGATTCCCAGCCCGCGCTCAATCCACTAAGCTACACCAGCCAGGGCAGGACTTAGGTTTATGTCAACCTAACTTGCCTCCGAGTCTAAACTGTAGGTCCAGTGATGCTGTCCCAATTGCTTTCGTAAACTTTCTCTGATACTGAACTACTGACGTCTTGTACCATATGTAGAACTTTATAAGGGCTCACATTCTGCCACTTTCCCCCATTTGCTGTTATTCTACAGTTTCTTGATGCTCTATTCACTTTTAAAAACTTGATATAAAATTCTTATGACAAAATTAACCATTTTAAATTTAATTCAGTGGCATTTAGTTCATTCACAATGTTGTACAACTGTCACTTCTAATTCCAAAACATTTTCGTCACCCCAAAAGAAAACATCCTGCTTTTTAAGTAGTCACTCCCCATTTCTCCCTCCTCCCAGCCCCTGACAACCACTCATCTACTTTCTGTCTCTGTGGATTTGCCTATGCTGGATATCTCATATCAATGAATCAAATAGTATGTGGTCTTTTGTGTTTGGTTTCTCTCACTGAACATCATGTTTCCGTGTGTCAGTGCTTCATTCCTTTTAATATTCCATTGTTTATTCATCTGTTGAAAGACATTTGAGTTGTTTCCACCTTTTGACTAACGTGAATAATGCTTCTGTGAACATTTATATACAAGTGTTTGTTTGAACAATAAGTTTTTAGTTATTTTGGATATATGCCTGGGAGTGAAATTGCTGGGTAATATGGTGACAATGTTTAAATTTTTGATATATCCCTGCCACTTTTTAAAATGAGAGATTTGTAAAAAGTTACATCTGACAGTCAGAAATTTCAGAAAACACCCTCCAAAGCTGAGAGTCAAGTTGGTGATAGGTAATGCTGTGAATTACATGTCTTGTTTGAAATGACTTTGTTCACTGTATACTGAAATGGTGTTGTAATTAGGATAAAATTATAAGGTAGATATGGTATGTTTAGAGACCTTTTCTTTTTGATAAATGTATGGGTTTTGGCTGTCTCTTTCAGGCTAGCATTGGATTTGGCAACTTTGGAATCATGTGTTAGATAAACAGTATCTAGGGCAAGCTTTAAAAAAAGTACTATTTAAATATTGACAAGGAAAAAAATTCAAAACAACTCTAGGAACTTTCTTGTTCAGATGAGTTCAAACTGTCTAAGTACAGCAAGGTAAAATTAGGCTTCCCCTTCAGTTTCCGTGGGGCCGCGTGAGCCCGTGGGCCTCTGTGCCTGCCTGGGACGCTCTCTGCTCCTTAGCTCTCCTTAGAGTGCGGAAATGTGGGATACTGTCCGCAGAGAGCAGTGTTCCCACAATGCTGTCTTAATATAGAATGTTTTTCAAAAAAAACATTGGCTACTGAAAGAGTTCCACTCCCAAAAATGGTCATCAGTTCAGAGTTCATTTTTATTTGTTTTTATGTAGTTAAAGCAAGAAAAAGTATGTAAACTTGTCAATGTTACCAAGTATCAGTATTGCTTAGGTTAGAGGAGTAGAAAACTAAGTTTCTACAAAGGAGAAAAAAAGGAAAAGACACTGTTGTCCTTCAGGGCAAAGGAAGACAGTGGTCTCTCTGTGGCCATGTGGGGGAGGTTGGAAGTCGGCCAGGCCGCTATTTGCTAAGGAGGTGAGTGGGCGGGAAATGTTCTGGGTACGAGGGGCATGCTCCAGGGCCAACCTCAGTCCTCCCCTCTGCTGAGTGGTATTGCTCCCGAACTTTGTTTATCAGTTGTCCCAAAAAGATGCCCTGTGGGGCAGCTTCTGATGTCCCATAGAGCAGCTGAATTATAATGGCCACAAGTGGATGGCCACCAAAACTGTTAGGTGGTCCTTGGGGTCCACAGAGTCCCAGCAAATGTTGTTCGCCTTTTGTTAGCATGTTTTTCAAGTGGGTAGCTAAAACTATTCAAGATGAATGTAGTAGCTTATCCAGGGGACAAAAGGAGCATAATTATGTGTGTCAGGATCCTGTCAGGGAGGAAACCATTTCTTGAAAGTGCCCTGTTACTCTGCTTTTAGGCTACGTTTTGCTTTCTCTTTTTAAAGCCACCTTTGCTGGCACTCATTTGTTGAACAAAATTTCTGAGGACGCCAGGATGAATATAAACTGTATTCCTTGTCTCAAAAATTTCTCAACTACCCACATCATGCTGGTGGGAATGTGAAGTGGAGCATTCTCAGGCTGTGGGAAAAAGCCTGACTACTCAAAAGGTTAAATACAGAGTTATCATGTGACCCAGCAGTTCCAGTCCTAGGTGTGCCCTCAGAAGAATGGAAAACATATGTTCACACAAAAACCTGTAGGCGAATGTTTACAGCAGCATTATTCGTAATAGACAAAAGGTAGAAACAACCCAAACGACCATCTAATGCATAACAGATAAACATAATATGGTCCATCCATGTGATGGAATCTTACTCAGCCATGAAAGGAATGAAGTACTGATACATGCTACAACCTGGATGAACTTTGAAAACTTATGCTCAGTAAAAGAAGCCAGTCACAGAAAGCCATGTATTAAATGATTCCATTTCAAGTGTCCAGAACAGGTAAATCCATAGAAAACAGAAGGTAAATTAGTGGCTGCCTAGGGCTGGGGGATTGATGGGAAATGGAGAGTGACTGCTAATGGGTATGGGGTTTCATTTTGAGGCAGTAAAAAGGTTCTGAAATTGATTGTGGTGATGGTTGCACAGCTTTGTGATTATACTAAAAAATCACTGAATTGTAGTAGTTTATAATAATAAATGGATGGATTGTATGGTATATGAATTATATCTCAAAAAAGCTGTTATAGAAAACAAATACGCCTCCCATACTAGCATTAACTAACACTAACAATTAATTACAGTAGATTGTAGAAGAAGGTAATTAGATCGGAGATACTGATTTTGCATTGTGCATCTCTATGGAGCAGAGGGGGTGAGATGGACTGCGTTGTTGCAGCCTCTTTGGGAGAGGTAGAGGTCGTTGGGTAATCAGTGAAATTTGAGGATCAGGTTCACAATTTTGGAGATTAAAAATCTTCACTACCATCAGTGTTCAGAATTGTACAAGTTTAGGACTGATTCATGCTAATTGTGAGACTCATGTGTAAACTAGGTGCCAGTGTATTAGTTTATATTGGGGGTTATGGTGTGCTTTTACAGTGGCTAGAGTACTCATATCTGGGAGGCCTAATTAATAGTAGCAAGATTGTTTAAGGAGTGTAATATTCAAGCAAAGGAACTTAAAGCATGTGAGACATTATTTAACCAGGAGGAAATCACAGTGAGTACATCTTACCAGGGACTGGAGTACAGATCTAGTGCCTTCACTGAACTGTGCGAACACTGCCAAAGCTCTTACCTGTGCTTTCCTTAGAGAAGATGTTACAAAACAAACAAGTATACAAAACAAAACAAAACTTCATCATAAAATAGAAAACGTCCTACTTCATGAGTGATGTAAACACATGTAGAAATGCTTACAGATAAAGCCAAGGTAATTCCAAATTAATAGTGTGTGAGTTAATGAAGACCTTTTAAAGCAACTTTTAGTTGCTTAGAAAAGGGAATTTATTACCTCATATAACAAGAATTGTGGTATTTCCAGGGTTGATTAAGTCAGAGGTTTAATGACATTTTCAAAGACCCAGGTGTTTTCTGTCTTTGCTTTCTGCCATCCTGGCTATGTAGGAGATGTCTTCCCTTGTGGCACAAGGTGGCTGCAGTCATTTCAGTAACACAATGACATCCAGTGAAGAAGAGGACCTTTTCCTGAGCACACCTTCTTCAGGTCCCTTTAGCCTGGGTAGGACTATGTGCCATGCCTTCATCAATCACCAGGAAGGGCAGGGAGGTCCCCACTGGGGCCAGGCATGGTGGGGGCTCTTTTCTGAGCAAGTGGAAGGGAGATCTCTAAAAGCTTCTGCTATTGAGGAAAGTTGGCATGAAGAGAGAAAATGGTCCTGAGGGATGCAAAGCATTAAGGCAGTGACTTTAATTAAAACGTGCAGTATTTTTAAAATGAAAATTTAGGAGAAACTTATGAACTTGGATTATACAACCACCCAGCTTTGCATTTCTCTCCTCCATTTCTTTAATAGGGTTTCAGTCCCTTACACATTGCATGGCTGCTCTTCCCCTGCTAGAACACACATCCCTACCAGCTGAATTTGCTCAAACAGCAGCACCTCTCTGCAACTCTCTCCTCTGTTCATCCTCCAAAGTGGACCGACTTGCACCTTCCCCTGTCTTCCTGGCGCCTTCCATTAGCTCTAACCGCTCCCTGCTCACCCTGTCCCACTAGACTGGGTGCTCTGATGGTGACTGCGTGGGTGTGTACACATGAAAGGAAGACATTTAGACTTAATGTGGGAGGTAAAGCACTCTTGAAAGTTTTTGAGCGATGCTATGAATGTCAAGATGAATATAGTTTTAACATGTTTAAGAGATCTGTTTCTTAATAATCACCTGTTAAGTGTCTTAGAGTTCCCTGCTGTGCCTTAAAAAAAAAAACCTTATTAACAGTCATATTTCTTAAGCTTTCATCTGGAGCTCTGAGAAGTATTGCTTGTCTTGTAGGAATGATGAAGTATCTAGAGCATAGCCAGTTCTTCCAGAGCTGGGGAGCACTCTGGTCCTAAGGCTGGCGATAGAAGAGGTGGAGATGGTCTCATGGTTTGGTGTGAGTTATTTACAGCATTTTCTTTAATGTTAAGTGAATGGAGTTCTCAAATACCCGATAATTATTGGTTCTCATTTATTTTTCATGAGAGAAAATATGTGAAGTGCCAGTGGTTCCTGGAATATAAACATGCAGTGAAAGTATTTTCTCTCCCTGGGTCTCCTGTGCCTGCCCCAGGCTGTTCCATCGACATACATTAGTACATCTGTCCTCCTTTTCCACAAAGCACAGACTTATGAATATTTCTCAGTTTAAAAATAGTGTTTTCTCTACTGTGAGTCAAGGTTCAGTTCTTGTCTAATTTTAGTTCCTTGTTTTTATGAACTTGGAAATGTTTTCCTTAACCAGAAAATAGAAGTAAGTGCACACAGACGTAGGAAACTTCTCGCTACATTTCCCTGTAGCATGGACATTTCTACATGAGGTTTTCTTTTTTGTCAAGTAGGTTATTGAAAAGGAAAATTGTGAAGACAGAAGTTTAGGGATGGTGCTTTTTATTGGGCAGTTTTTGCTACGTGGAATGTTTCGGAGAGTAACGTTAGAGACCCTATGGAACTCTCGAGTTCTGAAAGTGTAATTTTTCTGACCGTCTCTCTTAAACTAATTTTATATGAGAAATTAATGAAATGCTAAAAACAAATAATTACATGAAATCTATGATCATAAATGACTTCTATTTATGAAAGACTTTGTAACTTCTATGTATTCTTAGGTACAAATGGTAGTTTTTTTCTTAGTTAAAATTGATATCAACCAATTTGTATTTAGTTTTCTGATGCTATTTTATGTAGATTTTTCTTTAAATCTACATAATTCATATATTTTTATTTGTAAGGAGAATATAATATTCCTTTGAGTTAACATACTACAATTTGCCAACTGTTTTCTGTCTGAGCTTTTAGGTAGCTTCAGTTTTTTTGATATAAGGCTTTTTGGCTTTTTCAGTGCAGATATAATTTTAACAAAAGTGGTGCATGTTAAACATATTGTTTTATAACCTCATTTTTCACCTAATAGATCATGAACATCCTTCCATCTGTGTCATCATTTTAAATGGTTACAATATTTTATTATAAAGATACAGTATAATTTATTTGGGAAATACCCCTTGTTGGAAATTCAGATAGTTTCCAGTTTTGTATGATTATATATCATGACAGTAAGATGTACATTTTCTAGACATCCATCTTTTAAATCAGGATGCATCATACAGTTTAATGTATGTAATAGTTTTGTTGTAGCACTTTATTTAATAATAACACAAAAAAGTAATTATACATCTTACAATCACTGGCATCTTGGCTTTTTAATAATGATGTGGCGAACATCCTTGCTGGTAATTGGGTAATTGTCTTTGCCCCCATGAATTACTAGTGAGGCCTAACTCTTTTTTTTACATGTGTATTGATTGTTCTCTTTTATTCCTTTTATGAGTTGCCTGTGAATTGAGGTGTTTGTCTTTCTCTTATGAATTTGTAAACTCTATATAGGTGACTTTGATCTTTTTCTTCCATGTATATTCTAATATTTCCCTCTGTGCAATTTGCCTTTTAATCATGATATTTTTTTGACATGTGGAAATTTAAAATTTATATTGGGCATATCTATTATAGTTTTCTTTCATGGTTTCTAAATTTGGTGACATGCTTAGGAAAGCATTCCCCACTACATGATTATGTAAAATATGAACCTATATTTTTCTGTAAAGCATTTATTTTTACACCAATATATTTTTAATAGTTTATAGTTTATTATATTTTTTCCATTACCTTTCATCCCCCTTATATCCTCTTCCACCTCCACCAACCCTAGTCCCGTAATCTCCACACTGTTGTCTGTGTCCGTGAGTTCTTTTTCTTTTTTGCTCGATCCCTCCACCCCACAAACACCCCCCCAGAGCTGTCAGCCTGCTCTCTATCTGTGAGTCTGTCTCTATATTTTGCTTGTAGTTCAGTTTGTTCATTAGATTCTACATATGAGTGAAATCATATGGTATTTATCTTTCTTTCACTGGCTTATTTCACTTAGCATAATGTTCTCCAGGTTCAGCCACGTTGTTGCAGAGAATAACATTTTCTTCTTTTTTACAAGTAGTATTCCATTGTGTAAATGTACCATAGGTGTTTTATCCACTAATCTACTGATGGACACTTGGGCTGCTTCCAAATCTTGGCTATTGTAAATAACACTGCAGTGAACATAGGGGTCATATATTTTTTTCAGTTAGTGTTTCGTGATTCTTCAGATAAATTCCCAGAAGTGGAATTGCTAGGTCGTAAGGCAGTTCCATTTTTAATTTTTTGAAGTATCTCCATGCTGCTTTCCACAGTGGCTGTACCAATCTGCATTCCCACTATTTTTCTTGAATGCTTTTATATATATGTCTTATAAAAATATCTTTAATCCATCTAACATTAATTTTAGTGTAGGGTATGGGTGGTCCAAGTGATTAGGCAGTTATTTTCTACCACTTATTGATATGTACAGTTTATATATCATTGATACATACCATTTATGAATACTATATGGAATTATGATTTATATGTGAGTCTGTTCTTGCAGGTCTTTTTGTCTTTCTGTTTTTATACATTTATTCTTCCAGATCAAAGTTAGACTTAAGTTATTTTCTCGCAAACTCCCTTTGGCATTTTGATTCAAGCTCTTTCAGGCTACAGATTAATTTCACATCTGCAATTTTCAGTCTTCTCATCCAGCAAGCTGGTGTGTGTGTGTGTGTGTGTGTGCGCGTGCGCGCACGTGTGTATCCATTTATACAAGTCCCTTTTATGTCACTCAGTAAAGTTTTATAGTTTTTTCATTAGCTTGTATTTTTAAAATTTATTCTTCAGTTTTATAATTTTTCTTTTTATTGTTATTTTTATTGTTGTTCAATAAAAATGTCTCCATTTTCCTCCCACCATTTGCCTCCACCCCAGCCATCCCTACCTCCCAACCTCAATCCTACCCCCCTTTGGCTTTGTCCATGTGTCCTTTATATATGTTCCTTGATGGCCCTTCCCCCTTTTCCCCCTGTTATCCTCTCTCACCTCCCCTCAGTTTGTTCTTTATTTTAATGTCTCTGGTTATATTTTGCTTGCTTGCTTGTTTTGTTGATTAGGTTCCACTTACAGGTGAGATCATATGGTATTTGTCCTTTACCGCCTGGTTTATTTCACTTAGCATAATACTCTCCAGATCCATCTAGGCTGTCACAAAGTATAGGAGCTCCTTCTTTCTTTCTACTGCACAGTATCCCATTGTGTAAATGTACCATAGTTTTTTGATCCACTCATTTACTGATGGGCACTTAGGTTGCTTCCAGCACTTGGCTATTGTAAATTGTGCTGCTACGAACATTGGGTGCATGGGTTCTTTTGAATTGGTGTTTTAGGATCCTTAGGGTATAATCCCAACAGTGATATTGCTGTATCAAAAGGAAGTTCCATTTTTAACTCTCTGAGGGAATTCTATACTGTTTTCCACAGTGGCTGCACCGGTCTGCATTTCCACCAGCAGTGCACTAGGGTTCTCTTTTCTCTACATTCTCTCCAACACTTGTTGTTTGTTGATTTGTTTATGATGGCCATTCTGACTGGTGTGAAGTGGGATTTCATTGGGGTTTTAATTTGCGTCTCTCTGATGGCTAGTGATGCTGAGCATCTTTTCATATGTCTCTGGGCCCTCTGCATGTCCTCCTTGGAGAAGTGTCTGTTCAGTTCCTTTGCCCATTTTTTAATTGGATTGTTTGTCTTCTTGGAGTGGAGTCATGTGAGTTCTTTATATATTTTGGAGATCAAACTCTTGTCTGAGGCATCATTTGCAAGTATGTTTTCCCATACTGTTGGTTCCCTTTTCATTTTGCTGCTGTTTTCTTTAGTTGTGCAGAAGCTTTATATTTTGATGAGATCCCATTTGTTTATTCTTTCCTTTATGTCCCTTGCTCTAGGGGACATATCAGTGAAAATATTGCTGTGTGGGATGTCTGAGATTTTCCTGCATGTGTCTCCTCTAGGACTTTTATGGTGTTGCAACTTATATTTAAGTGTTTTATCCATCTTGAGTTTATTTTTGTATATAGTGTAAGTTAGTAGTCAAGTTTCATTTTTTTGCATGTAGCTGTCCAGATCTCCCAACACCATTTATTAAAGAGGCTATTTTTATTCCATTTTATGCTTCTGCCCCCTTTGTCAAATATTAATTGACCATAGAGACTTGGGTTTATTTCTGGACTCTCTATTCTATTCCATTGATCTATGTGTCTGTTCTTATGCCAGTACCAAACTGTTTTGATTACTGTGGCTTTGTAATATAGTTTTATGTCAGGTATTGTGATCCCTCCTACTTCGTTCTTTTCTCAGAATTGCTGCAGCTACTTGTTCTTGGGCAAGAAGGAGGACATAGGAGACTGGGGATCAGTGTCCACTCCTGGTGGGGAGAGTGCCTCCCTCTCCGTCTGGGAGATCAGTTCTCTAGCAACCAAGGAACATCTGATAGCAGTCATTCGAGTGTGCCTGTGTTAACTGGTCTGTTCCCAATCTCATGTCTCATTTGTTCAACTGACAGCTGGGCATCTCATTAGGATGACCAGTACCAGAGCATTTGACAAAGTGCTAATCACACAGGCATTCCCAGTGCCAGTATCAAGGCAAAGCATTATGTAAGACCTCTGCCCTGTTTTAGCAAGAGCTGGCTCTTAAATGCATTTGACTCAGTTAATAAACTCTTCAAATTCAGAATTATGTTCTATTCAGTGTAGTTACTATAAAGGTGTATGTTAGGGTTAGATGAATCTGGATTTAAGTTGCACCCTAGCTTTAAGCTTATAAGCTGTGTGATAACCTGTATTTGCACTTGTATTTGCACACATCATGGGAATTTTGCAGTCAGTAAGCAGCCCAGCACTTCTCAAATGTAAAATGATTCTGCATATATAGTAAAATAACTATTGAGTCTTATACCTCTGTTGTGGGGCCAAATTTACTTTATTAAGACAAATACTTCTTCATTACTTTTTCTCTCATTAAAAAGAATAAAATCAGGTTTAGTGAGGCATAATTTACATACACTAAAGTTCAGTCTTTTTTAGGTGTATAGTCTGGCTGTTGGTAATAGGTATTAATGCCTGACTCGGTGAGTTCTTTGTTCTTTTTTCCTCTTTTTCTCTCTCCTTTTGAATTGAGTATTATTTTTATGAATTCATTTTTGTCTCCTCTATTAACTTACTGGTTGTATATCTTTTTCTAACCTATTTTAGTGATTTCCCAAAGCTTACAATATAAATTTTTAACATAGTCTACCTTCTAATATTACACTACTTGATCTTTTGTGTAAGAACATTATAAGAATACTCATTGCTATTAGTGTCATAATACTGTATTTTAATTGTATTATAAACTCCAAAGACATTGTTGTTATTTTTGTTTTATTTTCATTTTTAAAAAAGATTTTTAAATTTTATTTTTAGAGACAGTGGAAGAGAGAAGGAAGGAGAGGTGGGGAAACATCAGTGTGCAGGAGAAACATTGATGGGTTGTCTCTCAGCCCACAACCTAGGCATGTGCCCTGACTGGGAATCGAACCAGCAACCTTTTGGTTTGCAGGCTGGTGCTCAATCCACTGAGCCACACAAGCCAGGCATAATTTTTTACTTCAAATAGTTTTTATTTTTCAATTACAGCTGACATACAATATTATATTAGTTGCAGGCTTACAACCAAGTGAATAGACATTATAGAAGTTACTAAGTGATTATCCCTATAAATCTCACACTCATCTGATACCATACATAGTTGACACAATATTGACTTACAATATTGACAACATTCCCTATGCTGTACTTTACATTCCCATGACGATTCTGTAACTACAAATCATACTCCTTAATCCCTTCACCTTTTTTTACCCATATCCCAAACCCCCTCCCATCTGGCAACTGTCAAACTTTTCTCTGTATCTATGAGTCTGTTTCTGTTCTGCTTGTTTGTTTACTTTGTTTTTTAGATTCAATGTGTATTTATTGCTATTTAATTAATATTTTTGATCTTTTTTTTTTTTTCTTCTTAAAGAAGAACCTTTAACCTTTCATGTAATACTGTTTTGGTGGTGATGAACTTCTGTAGTTTTTCTTGTCTGGGAAGCTCTTTATATGTCTTTCAATTCTAAATGATAGCTTTGCAGGGTAGAGTAATCTTGGTTGTAGGTCCTTGCTTTTCATCTCTTTGAATCTTTTGTGCCAGTCCCTTCTGGCCTGCAAAGTATCTGTTGAGAAATCAGCTGATAGTCTTATGGGAGTTTCTTTGTAGGTAACTAACTGCTTTTCTCTTGCTGCTTTTAAGATTTTCTCTTTGTCTTTAACCTTTGGCATTTTAAATTATGGTGATTCTTGGCATGGACCTCTTTGAGTTCATCTTGTTTGGGACTTTGTGCTTCCTGGACTTGTATATCTGTTTTCTTCAGGTTAAGGAAGTTTTTAATCATTATTTTTTCACATAGGTTTTGAATTTCTTGCTCCCTCTCTTTTCTTTCTGGCAACTCTACAATGTGAATGTTGATATACTTGAAGTTGTTCCAGAGACTCCTTCTATTATCCTCATTTTTTTTGGTTTCTTTCTTTCCTTTTTTTTTTTTTTTTTTTGCTGTTTGGATTGGAAATTTTCTACTTCATTCTCTTCCAAATGCTGATTTGATCCTCTGCTTTATCTACTCTACTGTTGATTCGCTCTAATGTATTCTCAGTTATTGACTGTTTTTTTTGTTTTCTGCCTCCATTTTTATATGTCCTATCTCTTTGTTGAAGTCTTCCCTAAGTTCATCTATTCTTCCCCTAAGTTTATCAAGCATCCTTATGACCAATATATTTTTTAAAGATTTTATTTATTTGTTCTTAGAGAGGGGGAAAGGGAGAGAGAGAGGGAGAGAACCATTGATGTGTGAGAGAAACATTGATTGGTTGCCTCTCACATGCCTCTATTCAGGAATCTGGCCCTTAATCCAGGCATGTGCTCCGACTGGGAATTGAACTGGTGACCCTGTGGTTTACAGTACTATGTCCAATCCACTAAACCATACCAGTCAGGGCATAACGAGTATTTTGAACTCTGAATCCGGTAGATTGCTTGTTTCCATTTTGTTTACTTCTGTTTTTTGAGTTTTGTTCTTTTCTTTCATTTGGGACATGTTTTTTGGTCTCCTCATTTTGGCTGCCTCCCTCTGTTTGTTTCTATTAGGTAGAAATGGTGTGTCTCCTGGGTTTGGTAGAGTGGCCTTATGTAGTAGGTATACTGTAGGGCCCAGTAGTAACCTCGCTACTCACGCAAGCTGAGTGCTTCAGTTGTGCCCCCTGTGTGCACCCTCCTATTGTTGTTGAGCCTTGATTGATGTTGGTGTGTCAGTGGTAGCAATTTATCCCCAGGCTGATTATCTGTGAGGATTGGTTTCAGTCACAGTGGAGGATCTGCTGTGCAAGGGATGACCCCATGGAGCAGATGTCGCTTCAGCAGGGATCTGGTTCCCGCTGAGTACACCTGTTGAATGTGTTGCATGTGGAGGTGATTGTGTGGTGCTCTGGTGTGATCTGAAACTGTCCATTGGGTGCTCTTTTCTTGGGGCCTCCTGAGAGGTGCAGGCCAAGATTAGTAGCCACCTGTGCCCTGCCCAGGCCACCTGGCATGAGCTAGAGTGATCTGAAGATGACTGCTATTTGTGCTGGGCTTTGAGGTCCCCAGAAGAGGCTAAGCTGTGAATTAAGGCCAGTTGCCACTAGTGCTGGGCCTGAGGCCACTTAGCTAGAGGTCCAGGGCACACCAAGGCCAGATGTTGTTTGTTTGGGGTTTGTGAACCTTTGAGAGATTTTAAGAAAGTTTGCAGCATTAGCCAAGAGAGGGCTTTGATATGGACTGCCACTGGGAAGGGCTTGGGTGGGCCTGAAAGTCAGGATGTGGTTAAAAGAGTTAGCTAGATTGATGGAGAGTCAGATATGGTGCCCATCTGCCAGCCCTGAGCAGAGTGCTTAGTGCAGGAACAATGACCTCTGCCTGCAGTTTTGTCTGGGAGAAGCTACCCTTGCCCCAAAGCCAGGCAATTCAGTTCCTTTTGTATGTCCCTGGCATCTTTTGAGGTGCCACCCTAGTGCTGGAGTGCTGAGTGAGTTAGTTTGAGTAAGTCAGTGCACAGGCCTTCTAAGAGGAATGCTTGGGACTCCAATGGCCCTCCATCTCACTCAGCCACAGTCCCCACTGGTTTTTACAGCCAGAAGTTATTAGGGCTTCTTTTCCTAACATTGAAACCCTTAGCTGGGGGGCCTTGTGTGGAACTGGGACTTCTTGCTCCTCAGGGGGGAATCTCTTTATCTGAGATACCCCTCCTGATTTTTAACTGCTGCAGGCAGGTGTGGGACCAGCCTGTTCTGGATCTCTGCCCCTTTTCCCAGTCTCACGGTGGTTTCTTATTTATATCCTTAGTTATAGGACTTATGTTCAGCTCGATTTCAGGTGATTCTGAATGGTGTTCATTCTGTAGTTTAGTTGTAATTTTTTTCTAAATGATTTTATTTATTTTTAGAGAGAGGGGAAGAGAGGGAGAGAAGCATCAATGCAAGAGAGAGGAACATCAATCAGTTGCCTCTTGCATGTACCCCGACCAGGGACTGAACTTGCAACCCAAGCATGTGCCCTAACTGGGAATTGAACCAGCGATTTTTGGATTTGCAGGATGATGCCCAACCAACTGATCCACACGGGTCAGGGCTAGTTGTAATTTTGATGTAGTTGTGGGAGGATGCATGTACTACATTTATCTACTGACACCATCTTGACCAGAAGCCCCTGATAGCACTTACTTTCCAAACTACAGATAATAAAAAACATGGGAAATGTAAATCCTTACTAGGAATTTAAAAAGTACAAATGAGAGTGCCCTGGCTGGTGTAGCTCAGTTGATTGAAGTGTTGTCCCATAGACCAAAGGGTCATGAATTTGAGTCCTGGCCAGGGCACATGCCCAGCTTGCGGGTTTGAGCCCTGGTTGAGGTGCATGTGAGAGGGAAGCCAGTTGATGTTTCTCTCTCACATCAATGTTTTTCTGTCTCTCCCCTCCTTCTCTCTTTTCCTCTCTCTCTGAAAGCAATGAAAAAAAAATGTCTTCGAGTGAGGAAAAAAAATAAGTACAAACAAGAATGCTTTCAAGTACCATTATTTGCTTCTTAAATAATAAAAAAAATCATAAAGCTTGATGGATGGCATATTGTTGTTAGTTCACTTTTTCTGAAGAATAAAAGCAAGAACTATTATACTCTTCAAATCCTGGGAGGATAGCCTTAGATGATTGTCCTAAAGAAACAAAAGAGCAATTTACTCAAAGATAGTAGGGCAGTTGATAATAGCAAAAATTGTACAGCATTTAAATTCCTAGCAATGGTGATTGTTGCTGGAACTCTGGTAAGCCTACCTCATAGAATGTTACATTTATTCATTGTTCCACAAACCTTTGTTGAGTTTCTACTGTGTGCCAGGCTCTGTGCTAAGTGTCCTAGATTAGATCTTCACAGTTCCCCCAGGAGGTAGACATCACTCTTTTTTTTTTCTTTTAAAGATTTTATTTACTTATTTTTAGAGAGAGGGAGAAAAACATCAGTGTGCAGTTGCCTCTCACATGCCCCCTACTGGGGACCTGGCCCACAACCCAGGCGTGTCCCCTGACTGGGAATCAAACCAGCGACCGTTTTGTTTGCAGTCCAGTGGCTCAATCCACTGAGCCACACCAGCAAGAGCTAGACATCACTCTTATTCCCATATTACAAACAAGGAAAGGAAGGCATGGAGAGATTATTACCTTCTCAGTGTCACACAACTGGTAACGTGGAGGGCTAAGCACAACCTCCCTGATAATCAAAAGAGCAGATTAAAATGAGAATGATAAAAAATGTTTTAATCTCTTTCATTTGTAGTGATGAAAGAGATTGGTTATAGTTGTTGGTGAGGGGGCTATTGGTGTTTTGGAATACAAATTGAGGAAACCTTTTTGGAGTGCATTTGGCAACATTTGTCAAAAATTTTACGTGTTGCACCTTTGACCAAACCGTCCTATTTTTAGGAATTTACACTATGGAAATACTTGCATAAATGTGCAAAGATGTATTTAAGAAGCCCTTGTTAATCAGCTTACTTATAATAACAGAAAACTGGAAATTACTTGAATACCAATCATGTGTAATTTACAGTTGGTCTATCCATATAATGGAATATTGTCAATATTTGTAAGAAAAGATAGATCTGTGTGTACTAACATGGGCAAAATAGTCATCATTTTATTGTTAATTGAAAAAATCAAGTCACTTTGTGGTATGTGAACCATGATTTCATTTTCCAGATGTATTTGAGAGTATGTGTGCATAGAGATGATGGTATATGCATTGAAAGGTATACACAAATTTATAAATAGTAGTTGTCATTAGGGTGGGACTAGAGGAACTTCTAATTTTATTTTAATTTTTAAAAAATATTTATTTTTAGAGAGAGGACAAAGGAGGGAGAAACAGGGAAGGAAATATCAATGTGTGGTTGCCTCTCCAGCACCCACCACTGGGGGCCTGGCCTGAAACCCAGGCATATGCTCTGACTGGGAATTGAACCAGTGACCCCTTGGTTTGCAGGCCAGCTCTCAACCCACTTAGCCACACCATCCAGGGCTTCTCATTTTACATTTAATACTTTCTGTTTCAGTTTTACTCTATTAACACAGCAGACATGTATTACTTTTATTAGAAAAAAAACTATTAAAAATTTAAAGAAGCCAGTACATGAATTATCCTAATTGACAGAAATGCATGTTGATGTCATTTAAATGAGTGAATGCCAAACGAACTCTCACTGTACACTGGGTAAAGATTGGATATGTACCTAGCTTGCTATGAGAGTATCACATTCTATACATGTTTCACTGATTAATCTTAAATTATAAATAATATTAAAACATTTTGTTTTCCCCTCAAATAGAAAAACTCATTTTTATATTTCCTTCTAAAACCTTCAAATCATAAAAGTAAAGAGGAAGAAAATGTTTCTGCTACTTTTTCCTCCTTGCCTATTTAATTAAAGAAGGAACCAAATTTTCGCCAAAGATGCATCTATAGAGTTAGTTCAGTTGTGGAAAAAGGTTCAGAGGTTTGATTCTTTTGACCTAATGAAGATACACAGATTCACGAAATAAATGTTTGCATACATTAGCTCATAGTGGGAGACTGTGTCTAGTGAGATATTGTAACCCATGGTGATGGAGAGCTTATCCTCTTGGTCAGCTCCAGTCTGCTCCTGGATGCTCTTGATTCTAATTGTTTTTTTAAAATTGTCATTTCAGTTCTTAAAACTCTTTCATAAGAGCTGGGCATCAGCAACAGTTTTCTCTAGTTCTGTCTCAGATGATGACTTCAGTTTAATTATGTAACGGACAATGAAATTGAATAGTAAAGTTGCATTTGCTTTGTTGTAATAAAGAATCTTTCCAAAAGCAAGTCTTTGAACTGTATATAAATGAGAAAATTGGGATGAACAATTTTATGTTTAACTGGGTATTTCAAAATTTTGGTTGTTTCTTCAAGGGGGAATCTTTTAAAGTTGAGTGTTTTAATATGAACTATTTGTTATTCTAAAGGGTAACATTCAGCGTTTTCATGGGTCTTATGGAAATGGTATTGGATATATGATCTGTCTCATTAAAAAATAAAATTATTGCTCTAGCCCTGGCTGGTGTAGCTCAGTGGATTGAGTGCAGGCTGGGAACCAAAGGGTCCCAGTTCGATTCCCAGTCAGGGCACATGCCTGGGTTGCGGGCCAGGTCCCCAGTGAGGGCCATGTGAGAGGCAACCATACATTGCTGTTTCTCTCCCTCTCTGTCCCCCTCTCTTCCCCTCTCTCTAAAAATAAATAAATAAAATCTTTAAAAAGATTATTGCTCTAGATTATGGAGAGAAGAGAGAAATTAAATATAGTCAAGGAGTAGAATGGAGTTTATAGTGGTAGATCAAAATGAGAAAAAGTGTGTTTCTTTTCTAGGCAAAAAATTTATGGTATATTACATATTAGAACAATTTAATACTTCTTAAAACTCCAGGATTATATGTTTTTATGTATTTTCAGGGGTTCCATTATGCCATGTAGATGGAACTTCCCAATTGCCCATCATAGAACTTTTCAGGCAAATTTTTACCCATTTCTCGAATAGGGTCCCTTATGTGTTGCTAGGAAGTGCCTCTGTGCCTTGAGAGGCAGGAGCAGGAAGTGGAAAATAGTTCCCATTTAAAGTCATGGGCCTGGATGGGAGGCTGGATGTTGCTATGTGATGTAAGACTTCTACCATTTTATCACATTGAATGCCTATCCTACTTATGTCTTGGTGTTATTGTAAAGATCTTAAGAGGAGAGGAGCGATGCTTTACAAATGTAAAGTATCATTCCATGAGGGAAGGAAGGAGTAAAACTGGAAAGCACCAAATATTTGGAAAGAAACTAAACAAGGGTTTACTTTTTCTTTTAGCCAGAGCTTTATAATGTGCACTTGGGATTAGAAAGTGAAAGGATTGTGGGTGTTCCAGTCTGAATGAGATGGGGTGAGGCAGTGAGGACGGCAACTTTGAAGACCTGGATGCTTTGATCTTAGAGCACCACTAATTTGTAGTTTGCTCACTCCCAAGTAAATTACTATGCAATTTGACATAACAATAGAGGAGTGTTTTGTAACAGTACTCTGGTAACTTCCATTCTGACAGTGGGTCATTAGAAATTGACATGTGTAGTTGTGGGTTTGCTACAAACTGTCAAAATTTTAAGCCTGATGATGGATTAGACTACTGGAAACGCTAATGGCTTTCCTGTAAAGAGGCTCATGATCTTTCACTTATTCTTCCTTTATCACCCATTAAGTAGCTGTGTGCACTAAGAATGGATTCTGAGCAAGGAAAAACCTGTAGTAGGTGAGTGATGTAAGTAGAAGATGATGAGTGAGGAGTATTAAGGCAGCTCTTGAAATAGTTGTTAATTATTTTCATCCAGTTTGTTCATTTGTTTATTTATTTAGAAATGTGGCCATTTTGGCTTTTAAAAAAATTATAATTTATAGATTATGCATTATAGTTGTCCTAATTTTTCTCCCTTTACTCCTTCCAGCCAGCACCCCACACTCCCTCAGGCAATCCCCACATCATTGTTCATGTCCATGGGTATAGGTTCTTTGGCTACTCCATTTCTTTTACTGTACTTTACATCCCCAGGGCTATTCTGTAACTACCTATTTGTACTTCTTAATCCCCTCACCTCATCTTCCATTCCCTCATACACCCCTCCCATCTGGCAACCATCAAAACACTCTCTGTATCCATGATTCTGTCTCTGTTCTTGTTTGCTTAGTTTGTTTTTTAGATTTAATTGTTGATAGATATGTATTTATTGTCTTTTTATAGTTCATAGTTTTGATCTTCTTTCTCTTAAGTAAGTCCCTTTAACATTTCTTATAATAATAGTTTGGCGATGATGAACTCCTTTAGTTTGTTCTTGCCTGGGAAGCTCTTCATGTGCCCTTCAATTCTAAATGATATCTTTGCTGGATTGAGCAATCTTGGCTGTAGGTCCTTGCTTTTCATGCCTTTGAATATTTCTTGCGAATCCCTTCTAGCCTGCAAAGTTTCTTTTGAGAAATCAGCTGACAGTCTCATGGGAATTCCCCTGTAGGTAACTAAATGCTTTTCTCTTGCTGCTTTGAAGATTCTCTCTTTATCTTTAACCTTTGGCATTTTAGTTATGATTTGTCATGGAGTAGGCCTCTATGCATCTATCAGATTGGGACTCAGTTTGGGACTCTCTGTACTTCCTGTACTTGCATGTCTGTGTCCTTCACCAAATTTAGGAAGTTTTTTTTCATCATTTTTTCAAATAGATTTCCAATTTCTTGCTCTTTCTCTTCTCCTTCAGGCATTCCTATGATAAGAATATTGGAATGTCCCAGAGGTTGCTTACTCTATCCTCATTTCTTTTTTGGATTCTTTTTTCTTTTTGTTCTGATTGGTTATTTTTGGTCCCTTATGTTCTAAATCATTGATTTGATTCTCAGCTTTATCCACTCTACTGTTCTTCCCCTGTAAATTGTTCTTTATTTCAATTAGTGTATTCTTCATTTTTTTAAACTATATTTTATTGATTATGCTGTTACAGTTGTCCCACTCTTCCCCCACTTCTTGCCCCCCACCCCCATACCCCCCTGTTCCCACCCTTTAGTTTTCTCCATAGGTCATACACATAAGTCCTTCTGCTTCTGCACTTCCTATACTATTCTTAACCTCCCCCTGCCTGTGGTCTACCTACCATTTATGCTACTTATTCTGTGCCCCATTCCCACCCTCTCCCCTTACCACTCCCCTGTTGATATTCCTCCATACCTTATATAACTCCCTTTAACATTTCATACAATAAAGGCTGGGTGGTGATGAACTTCTTGAACATGACCTTATCTGAGAAGCACTTTATCTGCCCTTCCATTCTAAATGAAAACTTTGCTGGATAGAG